>CAWUFW010023481.1:0-75232 GCA_963921515.1 Calotriton arnoldi
TCTCCCTCTGGAAGGGTGGAATGCTACCCCGCCGCCAGGATTGGCGGGGGGTAGTATTCAAGATGTTTGACACCAAACACGACATGTTTAGGTGCAGCCATTCCAAAGTTAGCATTTTACGCGAGGTTATAATGCGCTTAAGAGTATATGGTCAGGCTGCACTACAAACAGCATCAGAGAAGGGTCTCCGAACGCTGCAGAGGGCCCTGCTCATGCAGGGGCACCCTCTCACATAGGAACCATGCACTCTGCCTTTAGGATTGATAAGGCCTGCCTTAGGAGTGACTTATAGGTTTATATGTGTGTATGTATTTAGTGATATAGGTAACCTATATCACAGTAAGAGGTGCATGCACCACCTTACCCAGGCTGCAGTAACAGACCTGTGGTGTCAGTTTGGATGGCCTTCCAGGGGTGGCATAATACATGCTGCAGCCCTGGCAGGCCTCTGAAGTACCTATGCCCTTGGTACATAGTATACCATATACTAGGGACTTATAAGGGCACTCAGATTCAATCAGTGATGTGCCTAAGGCACATGGAAACCATTTTAGAGAGGAAGCAGCTAGGCTGGGGTTCTGATTAGCAGGGCCCCAGCCAGACTAATGATCGAAAAACAGTGAAGCATCAGCAAAAGTGGGGGTACCCATGTGAAGCAGATCCTGCTCTCCTACATGCCACCCCGGTACCCTGGCCATGCCGCTCCGGCTCAAGTGAGCGGCCCCCGTGGTGGGACGGGCACTGATGGGGACTTTTTCTCTCGTGTGGGATTCCCCAGAGAGGTGAGGTGTCCGATAGGGGAACTAACTTCATCTCCAAGCCCACATGAAGTCTCTGTGGGAGGTGTGTGGGGTAACGTATAAGTTCACCACTCCTTACCACCGCAGGGTGATGGGCTGCAGTTTGGGGAGTTTCAGCCGGACCCTTAGGGACATGATTATGGAGCCTAGAGAGCTGGGCCGCGTGGGCGTAAGTGGGATGTCCTCTTGCCCTGCCTGTTTGCTACCACCGTGAGGAGGTGCCACAGAAGTCCTTAGGGTTCAGTCCTTTGAGCTGCTCCTATGGTCACCCGGTAAGAGGGCCTCTGGAAGTCTGGTCGAGGAAGGCTGGGAGCAATCTCCCAGGGAAACCTCCCCAGGATGTGTTTGGTTACATGCTGTGCCTGCCCAGGGGACCGGACCTCTCGGCGTTTCCAGGAAAACTTGCTGAGGCAAACATGGAAACCAGCCAGGAAGAGATGAAAGCGCTCCGGCACGATCAAGAATGCCACTCTGATCGAGTTTCAGCCTGGACAGAAGGTTTGGGTCATGGCCCCGGTGGAGCCCTGTGCGCTCCAGGATAGGTGGACCCGGCCCCTTTGAGGTTGTGGAGCGCAAGAGTCCTGTTACCTACGTGGTGCACTTGCAGTCTCCCAGGAACCTTGCGGGTCCCTGCATGTTAGCCAGCCTGAAGCCCCACTTTGAGAGGTCTGAAGTGGGCTGTGCTTCCTGGCCACAGATGCTGGGATGGAGGAGGAGAAGCGAGCCCCCTTCCTGACCTCCTGTGTGCAGGGGAGCGAGATGGGTCAGTGGAGGGTGTGGTCCTCCTCCACCACACTGACCCCTGATCAACAGAGGTGATTGTCGTCAACTGTTGGGGCAATTCAGTGATCTGATGCTCCCTGGTACCTAGTGTCGCTGATTGGTGTGTCCATGACGTGGACACCGGGGACAGTCCTCCCATTAAGCACAAGGCTTACCGGAGTGACTAGGCCGGGTGAGGGCCTACGTGGGGGATAGAGGTTACCAAAATGTTTGCCCTTGGGAGTTGTTGGTCCTCTAGCAGCCTCTTGAGTTCAGCCCAGTGGTCCTGGTACCGAAAGCTGCAGCGCCTGGTACCACCCAGAACTTTTGGTTCTGTGTGGACTATCTCGGAGCCTCAATTCAGTCACGGAGCCCAGCTGGCGCACCCCATCCCCAAGGCTGATGAGCTCCTTAGATCGGTTAAGGGCAAGCCAAATACCTCAAGCACAGCTGATTTGACGTCTGGATATTGGCAGATCTCGCCCTGACCGAGGGAGCAAAGGAGGAGTCAGCCTTCTCCACGCCCGAAGGGCACTACCAGTTCAGGTGATGCCCTTTGGGAGGATGAAGAAGTGCCCCTGCCGCCGCTCAGAGGCTGGTCCAACAGAGGGGTGTTGGTTGGGCTGCAGGAAGACTTCAGTGCCGCCTACCTGGATGACATTGCGGTGTTTGGCTCTCTGCGGGAGGACCACCTGCGCCACCTCTGGGAGGTAGTGATGGCACTGCGGGAAGGCAGGCCTCACAATCAAAGCAGTAAGTGCCAGATTGAGGTGAGGGTTCTGCTGTAGTGTATTTGGGGCACCAGGTGGGGAGGAGCGGCCAGGTGGCGCCCTTCAGCCAAAGTGAGAAACTATCCTGGGTGGGAACCCCCAAGACTCAACGCTGAGTGAGAGCTGCTTCTTAGGACTCACGTAGGGTGCTACAGGGCGTTTGTCCAAAGAGGATATGGTAGCATTGTTTGCACCCTTGACTGAGAGCTGACTTCAAAGAAACGGCCAAGAAGGTAAACTGGACTGGCTTCCTGTCCAGAACCGCTTTTGACGCCCTGCAAGACTGCCCATGTGCACTGCACCCGTGCTTCCAGGCGCCCGACTTTTCAAAGGAATTACTGCGTTGTCCAGGCAGGCGCCTCAGAGCATGGTATAGGGGCTGTTCTGTCACGAGATCCAATGAGGGAGGGACTAGACCAACCGGTAGCCTTCCTAAGCAGGAGGTTACTTCCCCGGGGAACAGAAGGTGGAGTGCAATTGAGCGTAGAGGCATTTGCTGTGGTCTGGGCGCTGAAGAAGCTGAGGCCATGTTTGTTTGGGACTCACTTCCCGGGTTCAAAGACCAGATCACTGAGCCCCTCAGATGGTTGATGCATGTGAGGGTGAAAGTCCCAGGGTGTTGAGGTGGTCCATTTTCCACTTCAGGAGTATGGATTTCACGGTGGAACAGCGCCTGGTACAGAGCACGCCAATGCTGACTGGTTCTGTCCAGGTTTTCACGTAGTGAGTGAGAACTCCCAAGGGAATGGTTGAGTTCTCCCCATTTCAGCCTGGAGGGACGGCGTGTTAGACCTGGCATCATTGGGCGCGGGTCTCCCTTCCTCTTTCGCTTCTGACCTTTTATGTTGGCTGGATTTACGTTGCTCTGGGCGCTGTGCCACTGCCAATCAGTGACACAGCGCTTGAATGCTCCCTGTGTAAGAGATAACTGTATGAATTGGGATAATCCTCAGGTGGCGCCGTTTGGTTCCCCTGTCAGTCCCCTAGTATCAGTGCACTGTGTGTGCCCAGAGGCACGGTAGACCAAATACTGCTGGGTGGGCCGGCAGCGCTGATTTGCGTTACCCACGAGCAGCTTTTAAGAAGTATGTCTGTGTAGCATGTTCACAATGGCGGGATTACCCTCCATTTCACTGTTTACTATTGCGAGGCCACCCGTTCTCATAGGCCAGAGATATGTGCAGGCTGAGTATTACATGCCTTAATCCCTGCCTGCCCCCAGGAGACCTGAGTAAGGTACATCGGGTTTGATATGTCTTTAGCTCAGAACTTTGAGATGCATCTTTTTAGTAAGGATTGTTAAGCGTAGCCAGCGTGTTACAATGCCTCTACTGAGAAGCGAGGGTATTTTCTGGCCTGAAGCTTTCCTGTGAGGCTTTTGCTAGCGTGTGTGTTGGCCGTCTGGTTTTGGGCGGCAGGGCCAGCTGGGTCAGGCACTGGCTGGAGAGAGAGTGGCATTTAGAGTATGGGGAGAGGTGACTCTTTGATCCGAGCAGGGCCGTGCCTGGCAAGGTGAATAGTGGCTCCGTCTCCCCACTGGGCGTCTGATAGCAGACCCCCAGATTCTTAAAGGGCAGGATGTGGCCTCGTAAACCAAGTGCTCCCCGACCCCACCAGGCGCTGGTTCTGGCTGGATGCAGTGATTTTTGTGACTGCAGCAGAACAAAGACTTTTGGGTATAAAACGCTGCGCTGGAAACCCTGTTTGCAAGTGTGTTCCTTCTGGATGTCAAAGACGAAACTCTGTCCGGCCCGGACAGAGGAAGGACTTTGAAGCTTTCACCAAGCTTGCTTTGAAGAAACTCCCAAGGAGCCTGAATTGAAGCGCCTCCCTGCTGAAGTCTCAAGGGACATTGGAGCTTCACCCGCGTCAGCCTGGCCTGAATTCCCTTGCTAGGAATTCTACTTGCAGAGTGGAGGCCTCCGTCGATCCGAGTAATCCAGGTACCTCTAGTCCTACTGTGAGGAGCAGCAGGACTGTGTAACCGCCTGTGAACTCTGTGTGTGAGCCGCCGCAGCACAAAGAGAGATGCCGCCGCGCTGAGGTGCCCGCCTATGAGCCCGAGATCTTCAGAACCTTCGGCTGAAACTGTGTGGGCCGCCGCAGCCTAAGAGAGACGCTGCCGCCGCTGAGTGCCCGCCGTGAACTGAATCTTCAGAACCTTCGCTGGAGGCTTTGTGTGGGCCGCCGCAGCTGGGAGAGCTGCCGCCGTGTGCCACCTTGTGCGAATCCTCAGAACCATTCGCGCTGAAACTGTGTGGGCCGCCGCAGCTGAAGAGCTGCACGCCGCTGAGAGTGCCACGCCTTATTTGGAATCCTCAGAACCTTCGCTGGGAAACCCTGTGAGTGCCGCAGCTGAAGAGAGCTGCCGCCGCTGGATGCCCGCACTTGTGTGTTGAGTGTGCAGCATCGTGGATTTGTCCTGTGAGCATGCCGCAGCTAAGAGAGCTGCGACTGCTGGGTGCTCGCACCCTTGCTAACATCGCATCACTGAGATTTGTCCTGTGAGCCGCCGCAGCCAAAGAGGCTGCTGCCGCTGGGTCGCCTCACTTTGCCCTTTCTAACTTTGCATCACCGAGATTTGTCTGTGAGCGCGCCGTGGCCAGAGAGGGCTGCCGCCGCTAAGGTGCTTTCGCACCCCTGCTAACTTTGCATCATCGTGATTTGTCCTGTGAGCCGCCGCAGCCTAAAGAGGCTGCTGCCGCGGAGGGCTCGCACCTTTGCCCCAACTTTGCATCATGGTGGGATTTGTCACCAGCCCGGGCCTTGCCGCAGCTAAGAGAGAGCTGCTCGCTGATTGCCCCACGTGCTTTGTCGGCTCTTGCACCATCGTGAATCGTCCCGTGGAGTCGCGCCGCAGCTAGGAGCGCAGCTGCCGCCCCGCTGAGCCACCACGGAGCTGCTACGGCGAGAGTCACTCGCCACCACCAGCCCGGGCCGCGCGCAGCCGCGTGCTGCTGCCGCTGAGGCCCGCCTGTCCCAGTGCTTTCGAATCATTGCGAGTGCGCTGCGAGACCACTGCACTTCGAGAACTGTGGTCGCTGGGAGTCCGCCTGTCACCGTCTCCGCCCCTTCGAGCAGCTACGTACTGTGTCCCCCTTCCAGCCTGGCCCAGGTATCTGGTGCGCAGCGGGTCGGCGTGGGCCCAGGCCTTGAACTCATTCAGTGCCACGTTCTGGTGAATACACATGTGCCCCTTTTAAGTCCCCTACTGATTTACATGCATGGTGACTGGTTAAAACGCTTTTGAGAGTCTCGTACTAAACCTTAGATAAATATACTATTTTTTCTATACCTCGCCAGGTTGTGTCCTTTTGTGGTGTCGTTCACTGCCTTGTGTGCATGAGGTCATAAAATGCTTCACACACTGCCTCTGAGATAGGCCTAACTGCTTTCGTGCCACGTTACCCACAGGGTTGAGCAGGGGTTATCAAAGGGGGTAGCCCACTTGCCCTGACTTAGGAAGAAGGGTCCCTGAAATGACCTTACTTCTGCGACATCTTTCGGAGGACTCGCATTTTTCAGTGTCTCTACTTTGCTGGGATCTGGCCTCATTCCTTTCTTAGAGAAAATGTGTCCTAAGAATACCAATTCACTTCTCCCCAGCTCGCACTTGTCTGCGTTCAATGTTAATCCCGCTTGTTCCAGCTGTAGGCATACTTGATGCAGGGCCCTATCATGCTCCTCATCTGACTGCCCGAATACTAGAATGTCATCACTATAGTTGAGGCTGTTCTTCACCGGCCTTATCACTTGCCTTATGGTCTCTTGAAATATCTCTGCAGCCGATGAAATGCCAAAACTCAGTCTCTTGTAGCGAAACAGACCCATGTGCGTCGAGAACGTGGTAATGTATCTTGACTGTTGGTTCAGCTCTAGTTGGTGGTACTCTTTGCACAAGTCTAACTTCGAGAATCGGCAGGCCCCAGTGAGACAGCGGATCATCTCATTGAGATGTGGCCCCGGGTGGCGTTCCCGCTCGATTGCTGTGTTCGGTATCCTCATGTCCACACATATGCGGATCTTGGAGGTGTTCTTTTTCGGAACTGCCACTATTGGAGACACCCATGGCGTCGGCCCTTCTGCAGGCTCAATGATGTCCTGGGCCAGAAAACTTTGAATTTCCTCTTCAACTTGTGGTTGTAGGTGTATTGGTACCCGTCGATGATGTTGTGCTACCGGCTTGATCGCCTCGTTGATGTGCAACGTTATCTGCTTCCCTTTCAGTTTCCCTAGGCCCTGCAGTAGGGCCGGATGCTCTTGTAGAATGTTCCTTTTGTTCGACATGTGGTATGTCATCGCTAGTAGACCCATCACCTGCGCCGTGACATTGCTTAGCAGGCATGGTGCTGGGATGTCACCTTTCAACACATGTATCTCTTCTTGGCACGATCTGTCTTTGTATGTTAAGGTCTCTGTGAACTTCCCCATGTTCTCCACCGGCTTCTTGGAGCCCCACGTGAACACATCAACAGTGGACGGTGATAGCGGCGGCCTCACTTTCATTTTCTCATACTCCGACATGCACATGACGTTGCATGTGGCCCCGCTGTCAAGCACGAACCGTGTATTATGTCGTCCTACTTCAATGTCCACGGTTGCGGTCTTCTTTATTTGATGCTTCTCCACGAGATGAATGTGCTCTGGTCTCCGGTCTACCTTGGGGGCATCTGACATTAGATACAGTCTTGCCACGCTCACGGGTGCTGCCGTTTCTTCTGACTCATCGGAGGAGTTGCGATTCACTGTTTCCATGTGTCTGGCATACCTGCTGGTGGTACTGGTGGTCACCCGTGGTCTTGCCGCTCTGCCCCGCTCGCTTCTGAACTGCCTGCTCATGCAGGCGCTTGCAAAGTGATTGTACCTGTTGCATTTCCTGCATCTCTGGCCCATCGCCGGGCACGCACCGACATGCAGAAAGTCGAGTCCGCATCTATAGCACGTTTGATCGCTCTTCTTCATTGGCGAGGCCGCTGGGTATTCTTTCTTCTTGCCGTTTCCCGTAATGCGATTCGCTTGTTCCACTCTTTTCTCTTTCCCCAGCTCCATCTCTTTGGCATGCGCCGTTGCTCTCGCTTCTGTGCGGGCCATGGTCAATATCTTCTCCAGCGTCGTTGGTTCCTTAAGGACACGTGCACGGAACTCCACAGACTGACAGCCTTCAATGATGCGCAGTCTTATTGCTTGCTCATTGTCAAACTTATTAAACTCACAGTATGTGACTAATTTGCGTAGTCGTGTTGCGAAGTCATCAAGGGACTCCTCTGTTCTCTGACACGCTGTGTTGAAGGTGTATCTCTCAAAGTCAATGTTCCGTTGCGGGTCAAATTTCGCTGTGAGGCACTGTATCACCCCTTTGTATGTCGCTGTTTGATCGCTGGGAAATGTTATGAGCAGGTCCTCGACTTCATCCCCTGCGAGATTCAGAAAAAGGTCTAGCTGTTTGCTGTCCACGATGTCCGTGGCGCGCATGTAGCGCTCGAATTGCCTAATCCACATTTCCCACCTGATGCCAGCTTGTGGTTCTGACAGACTGAATGGCAATGGTCTGCGAAATATCGCTTGTGGACTCCTTGTGTCACTTTCTGTGTCAACCATTTCCGGACGTGCAGCTTCCATGCAGGCCTTTTTCCTGTACTTGCTTTTCTTTCTATGTATTTATTGTCTTTGTTCCCACGTTCACTTTGCCTTTAATTTGTTGTCTTTTTCTGTTGATATACCTTTGTGTATGTATATTTGACTGCTTCACCTTAATCCGGCCTCCTGGCCTTGAATTCCCTTTTTTTTTTACTCTTTTGCACCTTTGCCTGACTTCAAAATGGCCTCCCGGCCTTCTTCTTCTTCTATTGGCTACTTTGCCTGTCCTTAAAATGGCCGCCGGATCTCGCAAGACCGAGATTTCCAGTGCCTGACCCCCTAAAATGGCCGCTGGGGCTTCCTGGGCACTGATTGGCTGCTCCCGCCTGACCCCAAGATGGCCGCCGTGCTCATGCAAGATTTATCTTTAAATCTACGCGCGAAGCGGGCTCTTCGTAGTGCGGCGGGCGTCCGGGACACAGTCAGGTGTACTGCTGAAGGGCGCGCGATGCTCCCACACGGAGGCCAGTTTAGTTCACCGCTTGCCTTCAGGCAGGTTGGGGTGGGCCTCTTACCGCGTCTTTGCTGTGGCTGGGCGGGCTCCCTCGCAGATGCCTCGATCCTCGGCACTCGGACCAGGGTGGGCTCCTGGCTCCGTTTTTCCTGCGACCGGGTGGGCTCCGGACGTCACAGCTGATCTTCTTTTGTTCCTTTCAGCGGCAGGCGGACCAGGGTGGGCTCCTGGCTCTGTTCTCGACTCATGAGGCACCTTGGTGCACGCGTTTGGTGGCGCTTTGATATCCCACCTTGCTCATCGCCAGTTGTCATGTTCTCCTTGCCCCAGGAATCACGCAGGACACAGGTACGGGTTACTTTACTTTCTTTATTTGCTCGATTGTTTCCCTGCCCACAGGCACGTCTATCCTCGTGCCCTCCTCGCTCTTACTGCCCTGTCCACTCCCTGACCGGAAGTGGTGTCCAGTTCTTGTGGTCCGGTGCAGGGTCCTAGTGCCCTTCACCCCAGGCCACTACATCTGGCCTAAGGGTGCATACTCCTCACATAACTTAGAGTCGTGGCCCAAACCAAACACCAGAGACACACCTCGAGTAAAATCTGCCAACAACATCTGTTTGAGGCAGTCTCCAGAAGGTTTAAACCCTTTAGTGTTAGGGGGTATGTTCCTTTGCATACTGGAAAAAAAGTTCAAGAAAAAATGTATCAACTGACGCGTTAAGGATAAGAACTATCTCCGGAGCCAGATGTTAAGAGAAAGGAATTTAGGTCAGGGAGCTTGTCTTGTGCTTATATGCAACTTCAGCTGGGGAGGAATGAAGATCACTCGGAGCCACCAACCTTGGGCAGAGGCTAAGGTGACAATTCTTCCGGATCCAGTCTGGCTCCTGGGAATATTCCTGGTTGGAAGTATCCATCAGAAGCAGGCGTACACTCCCAGAATGTGACAGACTCTTAAATGAAAGCCCAGGACTGGAGAATTTTGTCCCGATGATAGGGACTCACCTGGTTTCCTTAGTGCTGCGGCCAGTGATAATATTGATTTACTTTCTAAATCCTTTGTTTTAACTAGTATTTGTGAATCAATGTACACAGCAGCGTATGATGCTGAGAACAAGTTTGAGGCATCATGCCTCCATTAAATTAACATTTGCGGAATTGAGAATGACTGAGATTGTTTAACAACAGTCATTCAAATTAAACTAGTACAGAGGCTACCAGATGATTCTATATTCTTGTGGATGCCGCATTCCAGGCCAGATTTCCATTATACAACCACTCCGATCTATAAGTTCAATTTACATTTTTCACTTCAGGTTAAAGAAGACAACAACTCCCAGAATGCAATGGAGGGTAAATGAAACCTCAGACCAGCAAGATAGTGTTCCCTGATGACTTGGAGTCCTCTGGTAAGCTGTGGAGACATAGGGGCTTATTTACAAGCCCCTTGCGCCACTTTTGCGTCATTTTTAACATGGGTAAAGCGCAAGGGGCTTGTAAATAAGCCCCATAATATCTGATACCCACAGAAACACCCATAGAACGTCTAACAGCAGTGGCGGTTTTTGCGTTAGGGCGTCGGGGCTCCGCCCCCGGTACTTTCACCCCCATGGACAACCATTAGAAAAGTGTAAAAAATACCTTAATCTGTTTTTTAATTTAAAAAAATGTACACATACCTCTTCTTTTTGTTGTTGTGGCCCTGATGAGTCTTGTGTCACTGCAAGCGTTGCTCACGCTGATCCGGTGCATTTGCTGCCTGTGGGCGGGCCCTGCTGAGTCTATAGTATTTGCCAGGCTGACGAGCTCACAGCCCTGAGGCCTGTGAGGTCATCAGCTCGGCAAAGACATAGCCTCGAGGACCAGTCTCCACCCCCTGATGACATGTGGGTAAAGTTTGCCCCGTGCGCTTCAGGCTGAAGCCCTGTAGCACCAGGGGCTTCACGTCAGTCAAGGAATGGAAACGATGGTCACCCCCACCCTTTCCCAACTCGTCACAGGGCGGTGGTTCCCTCCCTGTGACGAGTTGGGAAAGTGTGGGGTAGAGGCTGCAGGCAGGCAGAAAGCAAAGAAATCGAGTCTGCGCAGTTTGTCATCAGTATTTCTGAAGACACACTGTGCAGACTCGAGGTGTCTGCTTCCCGCGCTCCTGTTAGTTGCAGGACGGTGTGAACGCCATTTGCAGCTCCAGTGTCTGTGCTTAACTGGCAACGGCTTTCAGGAGCAGCTGCAGCATTCAAAGTTTAGGCACTGCTGGTGTGCGTTGGCATTACCTAGAGGCAGGCTAGATGGTTCCCAGCTGCTCCCAAATCGGTGAGTGGACCAGGCACTAAGTGAAGGTAGGTGCGTAAAAAAAGCTAAGTGGTTGACGCATTTGCAAATAAATACATAATCACCGTCAGTAACAAAGCATAATGCTCTGACAGTGACTCTGTAATGTTAAATCGAAGTCCGGACTCTGCCTCAGCAGTACCAGCAGCAGCGAGTTTAGTACTTATTTGTAAAGTTTTCAGCGCTGTTGGATGAAGTGCTAACTCATCTCCTTGGGGGAGAAGGGGAGGCGAGGGGTGTCAGGGGGCAGATATCAGAGTTTATCACTGGGCCATAAATCAGCCACAGTGATTGGGTGTTCCAATCTCAAGTCTCCCCTACAGCAGTACTAGAGGAAGTAAAGCAAATTGTCGACTTTCTCAAAATGTTTAATGTTCATGTGGCTACATAGTTGTGCTCCATAGATTGCTGCTGCTTGCACCGGCTTTCTTTTATAATACAAAATAGCTTTCCATTAATGAGTAAAGCATGATCATCATTTTTTTAAAAGAATTTCCGTCTCAGTTCGTTTTGGAAAACTAATTAAGCAACAGCAGCTTTTTGGTGAAAACATCGAATCCAATGAATGACTGTGTTGTGAGTGTGTGATGTTTGTAAAATCTGGGCACATCAATTTTCGTCTATTTGTGTTTGGACACTCACTGTTGATCATGTTAGTGACATAAACAGACTGAAAGAAGTGCACGAGTGCAGTGTGGCTTTTGTGTGGACTCTGGAGGGTTTTGGTGTAACTGGCAGCGTGTTGCTGCTATGTACATAAACCAGAGCCTTAACTTGCTGCAAGATTTCTTTCCAGCTCTGTGGAAGAAATTGAGCTCGTGCTGTGAGGTGTAAACCCTCTGCTTGGTGGGGGGGTGGGGACAGGGGGGGGTCAGGTAGGAAGATATCACTAGTCAGTGGTCATAAATCAGCAGCAGTGATTACGTGTGCCAGTCTGCAGTCCTGGCCTCAGCATTTGTTAATTAGATTTTACTTCTAATGTGTTCCTGCACATACATTTTTTGTTGCACTTTTCTGAACTTCTTCAAGCTCAGTCGTGGCCTGCATGATGTTTTAAAAAGATCTGTCAACCATGTACTGGAAACTGCTTTATTTTGTTTTAAAATCTTTGTCCATCAATAGATTGAACATCTTTGAGAGATGTTTTAACTTTCTATGATTTGACAGCATTGCCTTGAAACCGTATTCTGTATTTTCATTAAAAATTAAAGTCTCTGTTCATTTTGGAAAACTTGCTAAACAGCAGCTTTTTGGGTGAAATCATCCAATCCAATGAATGACTGTGAAGAGTGTGTGATTTTCATATAATCTTGCCGACATCGATTTTTGTGTATTTATATTTGGACAATGTTGATCATGTTAACGTATGAACAGACAGAAGTGCACAACAAGTGCAGTGTGGCCTTTGTGTAGAGGGTTTTGGTATCACTTAAATCATGTTGCTATGCACATAAAGCAGAGCCCGGACTCTGCCTCAGCAGTGAATTACTTGGCTTGGTGCATGAAGTATTTCTTTTTCAGCTTTGTGGGGGCAAGGCTGGATCCAGAAGAGGGCAACTAGGGATGCTAGGATTGTTTGCAGCATCACCCCAAGAATGCAATTACTCTGGAGGGGGTGACTCTTGGACCACATTTTGCTGTTTAGTTCAATAATATGCTCATCCCTCACTATGAATCACTGTCTCTTTGCCATTGGTCAGTCAGATCCTTGAAATAGGTGTGGTAACTGGCATCCAAGTTCGAGGTCTCTCCCACTGAGAAACCTATCACGAAACGTCTTGCGCACACATTCCTTAAGAAGGAAGTCTGGCTTACCTACAAAGCCAGGAAATTTCCAAGGTACTTTAAAAGTTCTTGTACAAAAGCCTATAAAAGCTATTGCTTTTTGTTCCTTTTATTTTAAATTTTGCTGGAAAATGCATCATTTTATCTCATTGTTTGTTAAAAAAGATTTGCATGGGAAATGGTGACCGGCCTCCCAAAAATAACATATCCCGTTAAAGTGAACCCCGATGCTACACCTCCCCACACACTGCCCAGCCCCACCACTCTCAAATTTCACCAGCCGCCACTGTCTAACAGTTAAACTTTAAACAATCTTTCAGTAAAATCATCTGTAATCAGGATCACAAAAGTATCCTCTTCATAGATTTTACTTGCACATTGTCAAATGTTTTATTATGAATAGCCCAGAATAAGGGTGTTAATCTCCTCCTGTTGTTTACAGGTTTCATTTATTTTTTTTATAAATCAACGCCCTGTGTACCGATTTGTTAGGTATAAGATTTTAGTTCACCTTTTCTAAATCACGCCCTTGTCACAAAGGCCATGCCTATGCCGGGTATGCCCCGCCCATTTCTGAGACCACCCATTTTTTCATACCACTTAAACCTCTATGGTAGAGTGTAAGAAGTACAGCAGGCCTAGCACCAGCTTGCACCAAGCAGGGGAAACTGCCCAGAGCTTCTAGTAACTTTTATTTGTGATTCTGCATATAAGTCCCAGCATTATATTTTTCTGCAAACTTTTCTGATGGAGCAGCGCAGCAGAAATGTTAAAAATCGAATCTGAGGCCTAAAACAAGTATCTGTGTGTTCTGAATATTAAACGGCCTAACACGGTATTCAGTCTATACCAAAAGATCCAGTGACTTTTCATTGATATTCAGCTGCTCTACTTTTAATCCAATTACTACAAATCACCAGTCAAAGTGTTCGCCTGAAATGTTTATTCTCATTTGGTTGCAATGACTTTGAAATCAATTGCTTGTGATTGCATGCAGTCGGATTCAATGCGCCTCTGATGGATTTCCATTAGGCGGCGTACACTGTCATTAAAAGCAATGGCTCTCTCCTCAGTTCGGTGGGCGCCATTTATTTCAGTAGACTTCCATCTTGTCTGAGCTGCCGATATTGACCAATCCGGAAAAAGTCGATTGCAACGAAATTCAATTAGATGAAGATAAACAGGAAGAGAATCAACTCGATGTCATTCATTACCCGACACTGAAATCAGTGAAAGCAATTTGGACTCGGGTGGAAGCCGAAGAGGACACGGCCTGCATGTTTCTCGCCTTTTCTACTTATGTAAAATCAGAGAAAAAAACATTTTATCTAAAAATCGTGTGGTATTCCAGACATGTTTACCTCGTCTAGTAATTCATGGTTCATTACCCTGTAAAATGTGTTGCTAAAGAAATTCAAACATTATTCTGCTCTTCATTAGAATGATCTATCTGATGCCACGTTCAGTGTTGCCAAGGGACTTTTCGTTTTTATCAGTTTACGCAGTGAACACACCCAATGAATCCAAAGCCCATATTTATATTATTGTGAGTTTATGAAGCTTTTTGTTTCTTTAGGATCTGAAAGAGTAATAAAAATGCCACCAGTGGGATTCTGCAGGAGGCAAGACATTTTTTTATTTTAGGACTACAGTTAAAGGTGGTATGCAAAAAACATTTCTCTGGTTGTCACTTTCTACATAGGAGGGGATGCAAAACCTGAATTTACTGATAGGTGGCCGTTGGACTTGGCCCTTTTTGCAGGGTCATCCCAGAACTTTTTGCCTTCCTCCTGTATTTTTTCTGACCTGTTGTTGGTGGTTTTATGACGCTGGGCACTTTATCACTGCTAAAGTGCATGTGCTCTCTCTGGTAAACTTGGTAAGATTGGTCTACACCTGTTTGGTATATTTAATTTACCTGTAAGTCCCTCGTACAGTGGTATCCCATATGCCCAGGGTCTGTAAATTAGATGCTACTGATGGCCTTGCAGCGCTGCTTGCGCCACCCACCGAAGTAGCCTTTCAAACCTGTCTCGGGCCTCTGCCACTGCAGGGCCTGCGTGTTCAGTTTACTGCCGCCGTGACGTGGCAAGTAAAGTGGTTGCCACGTCTACAACTCCCCTTTTACTACATATCAGTCACCCCAAAGGTAGGCCCTAGCTAGCCCTATGGGCAGGGTGTGGTGTAGGTAAAAGGTAGGACATGTGCCTTAACTGTGTGGCATGTCCTGGTAGTGACAAACAGCCTATTTGGTTTCTCACTGCTGTGAGGCTGCCCTCTCATAGGATTGCATTGGGGGTTCTCTGATATGTGCTTCAGTAATCATTTCTGATCTGAGAGGGGTAGCGTGACCATGTTTGGTATGTTTAGAATAGTAGTGATAAATCCTGCGTACTGGTGAAAGCAGATTTATTATTACTATTTTGAAATGAATGAAATGAAATGAAATTTGTACTTGTAAAGCGCACCTATACCCCCAAAGGGGTGTCCAGGCGCTGTACGCATACCGCTGTGGAACCCTTCCTGGCTTTTCCCTGTGAAATGTCCACTCCTGGGCACCCCCAGGGTGAAGCCAGGCATCCCAGCGCTGTTGGGGCCGTTGTGGAGATTAAGCAAGCTATTGCCTAGAGTTGCAGAGTGGGACCCATGATTAGAATAGGCACCGAGGCGAGAATTATCAGGTCCGAGGAAATTGAGCCCAAGACCCGCCGAGCGGGAGTTGAACCCTGGTCCCGGGCCAGATCTCTGCATCAGGGTCTGCCGCTGTAACCATTGAGCCACACTTCTCCACTTCTTTTAGAAATGCCACTTTTATAAGTGGACATTTCTGTGGTCTTATGTGTCTTTGTGCCCTGCCTGGATGTGTATTGACCGTCTGGTTCGGACTGACAGGGGAGAGGGGATGTGCATTCACTCCAGCCAGTCCCAAGGGGGGTTGAGGTGTGTCCTGCCTTTCCTGGGTGACTCAGTGCTAGGCTAAATAGACCTTGGCTGAATTTAGAGTAGCGGGAGGAGCTTCCATTGCACCTGAATAGGCCTGATCTGCATTTGGAGTGGTGGGAGGAGTTGCACCTGCACCTGAATAGGGCTGTGCCTGCCTTCAACAATGCTGGCTCCACCCCCTGTGGTGTGTCTGGGGCCTGGACTGGAAATGTGAATGGGGGTGTTGTGCACTTCAAAATAGTGTTTGAAGTGCCCCCCAGAACAAAGACATTGGGACTATAAGTCCAGGGGCTGTGACCCATGATGAGGAGAAGCAACTGCGTGAGACTTGTGACGAGGAGCTGTTGGGCTGGCAGAAGGAACCGCCACTTGGACTTACTTGGTGTGCTGATCTGGGGCCTGCTGGGCTACTGGAAGGACTGCAACCTTGCTGAAGGGCCCTGATGTGCTGGCCTGCTTGCCTGCACCCTACTCCCTGAAAGTACTTCAAGTGTTCCCCAGGGAGCATCGTTCTGCCCCTGTTTCTTCTAGTCAGCGCATGGTGAAGCGCTGCTCAACTTCGGGGATTTTCAGGTCGTGCATTTTGAAGCTCCTTGCTCTGGTTATCGTAGCCCGAGGCGAGGGCTCGCTCTGCTCCCTGATCAGTGCGTGTAGAGCCCTTCCTTTTTCTGTGCTAAGAAGCGCTCTGCCTACACGACAGAAGCGCTTGGTGGGGGCTTGAATTTGTTGTCGTAGCCTGAGACGTGTGCACACTCTCCAAGTGCGGCGGGTGCAGAGGAGTGCAATCGCACCGTAAGGAGATGCCGCAGATCCGAGGTCCGGCAGGAGGGAACTGCCCGGAAGGCATTGCCAGGAACGCTAATGGCTGGGGACGTGTCGGCGTCATCAGCCGCCCCAGCCGCAAAGGACTGTGTGGCCGTGCACGGCCCAGAGAAGTAGCACCTCCCTTGGGAGCCCGGCAGGGAGGAGATTACCTGCGGGACCGGTGTGCCCCTGTCCCGAGCTGCGCTGCCTGGGCGAGGCAGCTAGAGACCAGTCAGGGTCTCAAGAGTGCCCTTTCTAGAATGCGGGCTGATGCAGCTGCACCGCCAGGCAGAGGGCAGCAGCTGCCGGCTTAGGGGAAAACGGAAGACCCAGGGAGATCTTCCCCCTTGCCAGCTGCCGTGTAAGTGCCCCCCCTTCATATGTGCACCTACCTGGGGCCATTGCTGTGTCTTTTGAAGCTTGGGGTAAACCTCGACAGAGGCCCCCACTCCTCCACGGGAAAGAGGAGGATGTTGGATGTCCCGGTCGGAAGCGGCAATAACAGTGTTTCCCTGGAGGCCTCTGTGCTTCACGCTGTGAAGGAAAATTACCAGATAACGGGCAAGAGGAGTGTGGGGAAGCTGCACCCTAGGCCCTTGGGTGATGATAATTGTACGCACCACCTGCTGCAGATGACCAGCTGATGGTTTATGGACATCTGGCAATTTATAGGTGTTGTGCCCTGATGTAATGTTGCATATTGCAGTGATATTCACCGTGATGGTGATTTTCTAATGTGTGCACGCTACTAGTGTTTAATATAGTGCACTGCTGATGATGTTTATGCATAACTTTTTATGCTAAGTGTAACCCTACCAGTAGTTACTGGTCGCCCTATCTGTGATGCTTATGACAGTGGCCCGATTGGCCAAGTGATTTATGTAATCCCTCTGATATCATGACAAGTGCCTAGTGGCACAGTGATATATGTGATTATGATCTAATATGTTTTTATGAATGACACGAAGGATATTTTTTATAGTGTGCCTAGTGTGTCACTCAAACGCTTTACACATTGCCTCTGGGATAAGCCTGACTGCTCTGCCAAGCTACCAAGGGGGTGAGCAGGGGTAATCTTAAGTATGTAACTCCCTTGCCCTGACTAGAGTGGTGGGTTCTGCCTGGCTTAGGTGCATACCCTAGCCAACCAGAAACCCCATTTCTAACAGTGGCTCATTATTATCTTAGATCGGGTAGGTGGTGGAGTTACTGGGCATTATTCTGGGATCCTGAACATCCCCTTAAAAATGAGAAATTACTTAGGAATCTGTAATTCAGGTCTTGATTCACCTGGTTGGTCCTCATTTTGCATCTAGTATTTCATTCAGTGAAATACTTCCAGTCGGTGGAGTTAATAGTGACCTGGTAACGTGGCCCTCAGTTATACATGGTTTAGTACCTGATTACAAGAATTATGGAACTTTGTGGGGCATTTACCATGCCAGGTACGTAAAATTAGCCCAGGGTTAGATATTTACCAACGTAATAAATACCTCCTATTGTAAGATTTCTACCTAAATAGCGAGGCATAGCATGCAGATCTTTATTAACAAATCAAACCCTGCATGTTTTTGACCTGCCAGACACTATTTGTAGAAAACTGTGAGAATATGATAATTATCACACAACTCATAATTCTGATCTCTGATTTATCAGCGGATCAGAATTTAGCCCTGAATTTGTTAAGAGGACCTAATTCTAGTCTGCTTTAGACTGAGGTAATGCAATCCATTTAGCCAGTTGCGGCCAATGGCCTTTGAAAGTGGTGAGGTGCCTGAAAGGAAAATAAATATATAGATAACGAACAGTAAATGCCTAATAAATAGAATATGCTCTAACACCTCTGCGATAGGAATTCCGTTTTGAAGCACAGAATAGCTGCAAAATGGAATTCGTAATGCAGAGGACAGTCTATTTAAAGAGCAATTTCCATCCGTTAAAAGCATGGAGTACTGCAAAAAATAAATAAATGTTATCTTACCTTTATTGCACTACTCCCGACGCATCGCTCTGCCTGGCTGAGAAAATAAGCCTGAAGCTTCCCAGCCAATCTAGGCACTGCTCTCATGCTTTCAATGATACTAAACAGTATTAGAGCAGTTCCAGGATTGGCTGGGTCAGGCAAGCACAACGCTCCATCAGAGACCAATGAGGCTTTGTCTTTGCTATTCCAGCTCCTCCTAACATTGGCTCTGGAAGCCTGAACTGTGCATGTTAGGCTGGCTATTGTGAAAATACCTGCCAGTCTCACATGCACAGTCCAGTTTGCATAACCTCAGCTGGTTCTGGTCATCCCTCTCGCTGTAGCCCCGCCCCTAGTGGAAAAATAGTGATGTCACGGGTAAATTACAGTTTTAGTTTAAAAATGAGTCTCTCGGCCTGTGAGGGGCTCCCAGTAGAGGGTCAAAGCCCCCACGCTCCTATATAGGAACCGCCCCTGTTAGTCGTACAACAGACGCCACTAGTTCAGAATTCTTCTACCTTCTAGGGACTGAATCTGTGTCAGTGGTTGACCATTAATAGCAGCATGATATATAAGGCTAGGGCAATCACCTGCCAGACCATCTAGCAAAAATCTCTGGTCTTTATGTCTTAAACTTTGTATTCAATCAAGACAATCCTGCACTAGATTTATTTTCAGCACAACAGGCATTTTATGTATTGACAAATCAGAAACAGATGTGGGGTCTGTGTTTTTTCTTTGTCCATTCCCAGGTACCTAAGACAGAGCCGCTTTGTGGGCCATCGTGACTCCTTAAATTTAGCACGGCTCTTAAAACTTGGATTTCCGTTCAGCAGTTCCCACTCTCCAAAAGAATGATTTTTACTTTTGTGTGTCATGAACAGTTTTACAGAAGTTATAGTTATTTTCTTAGTGCCAAATATCTTCACTATTTCAGTGCTGTTTAAATATATTTACACAGGAACAGGAGGGTGAGACAGGACGGGGGAAGAGGAGGAAAAGATAGAGGAAAAAAGACTGCAGGGACAGGTGAGCGAAGGGCAAGGCAGTAAGGGAATAGATGCTGATGTGGTAAGCAAGAGAAGGGCAAGGGGTGGGAGGAGAGGAAAGGGCAAGTGTCGAGATTGGGGGGGTGTTAGGCTGAGAGCCATAGGGGGGTGAGGCAGTAAGGGGAAAGGAGAGAGTTGCAAGGGAGAGGGTGATGTGGTGAGCAGTAGCGGCCCGTGGTGGGAGTGCTGCCGGGCGGTGACGTGGGGCGGGGGAGGGGCAGGGTGGGGGTAGTAAAGTACGGAATACGGCCGAATAGAGGTAAGTAAACATATAAATAAATAAAACGAATGTCCCTACTAAAAGGGACCAGTTGGTTTATGTCTCTAACAAAAGAACCTCCTTTTTGTGTAGCTTCACTTCTGTAAAAACATCCAATTTTCCTTCCCTAGGCCAAATTGAGATGTACTCAATAATAACATACAGTGAACACCCTTACCACAATCAGAAACTGTACGAGTCTGTCTCCTTATTATAAAATAACATTCATATTTATTTATTTATTTAAAAAATACAATGAAAAGTACCATCCATACATCAAATAGTACACAGAAAATAAAAACATGCAAAGATTAAAACACATGCTACTTGCAGTCCATCATTCTCTATCACATCTGTAATTACTAAAAATCAATGTTGCAACATATTATAGTTTTCATTTGAACAGTGCAAATGATAAAAAACAACTCAAAAGATGCTATTGAGACGGCGTTCCTGTGGCACTTGAGATGGTCTAGCCATGTCCAAGGCAAAACCACTTATGGCATAATGGAGAAGGTAAACGACAATTTGGAGCTGGCGGAGCAAAAAGGTTAGTGTGCTAATCTTGCTGGGTGTTTGTGGTACTCCTTTTCTCAAAAAGTGTGTGGACTTGCACAAGCAAGGCATATCCATGTGCAGGGGATGAGGAGAGGGCTCTTCCACAGATTTAGGTAGCGTAATTTGATGTACTGATAGAGGGGGAGTAGAGCTGGGTGTTTTGATGGAGATTGTTTGCACTATTTCTGTAGCTTTCTTATGCCTTATGAAAAGGATGCACTGCAGTACCTCTCAGATTACAATGGATTTAGGTAAAGGAGGTCCCTTTCACTCTGTTTTTATGTAGATTTGGCTCTTACACCCCATTATGGGGTCTTGTTGGTTGTGTTCATGAAAAAAAGGCAATGCTTTTTTCAACTAGACCTGCAGATCTTGATGGAGGCTGGTGAGGAATGTGGTGATCCAATATCATGCTCCTCTAAAGTTGTTGGATCACAGATTTCAAAATGATTAGTATAGAAATGCATGACTTAAGTTATTCTTTTAATTTATCATTGTGCAGCTAGAGTACTTGATTTTCTCCTGCAGCAAAGCCCACCTCTTTTTTAGTCTGCTGCTTGTTGCCATTGTATTTTCAGGCTCGTTTGCTAAAGGCAATAGGTTCTTTGTTGTTGGTCTTCCCTTACACCCCCGGGCTTTCTCATGGGGGTTCTTTTTTGTGGTATCCTGTAGGCAATATTAGAGAGTGACTCATCACAAATCTTGTTTAAAATTGGTCCATCTCAGATCATGTTAGGTGAACCATAGCTTGGTATCTCTATCATGTTTGCTGCTGTTGCAAATTGTGTTACAGCAATGTGACTCAAATCTTGCCTTTGAGCAAGATGGTAGTGGATCTCAGCAGGGGCTACAATTTCCCTAGTTTGCTTTGATTTTGTCAATTTTGAATCAGCTGCAATGCTGCAGTTTTGCCAATTTAAAGTCCGTTGTTGGAGTCAAATTTGGCAGGCTGTGTGGGAGATCCATTTTAAATGTGTTCATCAAAGATTGGAATATTGATAGAACATTTCCCATTGTGTTAAATATTGGGATGTAGAGACATGCCCGTGGGCACTGGGTGGCCTGAGCTTGCGGACAAATTATAAAGGAATCCAGATTTTCAGAATGTTCGCCCTCAATGAAGTGGGTAGTTGCTTTTGAAACAATTTGGTGTCTAGACTCCGGCAGAACTCTAGAGAACTGTAATGACAGGAGAAAGATAAATACTGTAAGTTAACTTTAGTGTTTGAAATCAGTCACATTTACTAACCCGAGTAAATACAATACCTGCCCTAATTTAACTTTATGTGTTTCTCATGGTGTGGACTAACAGGGTCAGTTCATTCACCGAAACATACACAATAATTCAGGCAATGTGATCTAAGCCAAAGAAGAACACTGGTCCAGCTGCAGATCCTGCAACTTGCTGGTCTTTAAATGGCCAATAGCAGCTGCTGCCATCCGAGAATTAATATGCCGGAGGTATTCACTTTCCCAAGCAGGGCAAACACAGTCTCATTCTTTGTGTAGTTAGAGACAGTGTAGGACAGAAATAGCCACATGTGTTTCTTATCAGTCTGTCGCATGCGATCTTACAGTCTTTTCAAGTTAACCTTGTGTATTACAATGTACCTTTAAATAGAAGAGCTACGTGTTTAACCACTTAGGGCCAGTAATTACTACTCCCTAGCAATTGAACACACACAAGAGTATGTCTGGTTAATGGAGGGGTATTATTGTATGTGAGAAAATGCTTTATTTAGGACAAGAACCTTCACCCACCTAAGGGTCGCATGCTTCATCATTGGGTTCTCTCCTCACACCATGACCAAATGGTCTCTGGTATTGGCTACAGCTCTCCACCGGAGAGGAGCTCAGGTGTTTTCAGTTTTTGATGAGTGCTATGTATATAATGTGGTGAATTTAAAACTACTTCCTGGTAGGCTAAATGTAAATTTTATAATGGTGCCCCAGTGGATAGAAATAAAAGAAACATGAAGGGAAATTTGGAAGAAATGCTCCCCTTAAAAAAGGTCAACCTGATTTCCATTGCGGTTGGACTAAACTTGTGGATTTTTCCTGGTCAGATGCAACCAGATAGCACCAGTTGGATCTATAGTTTTCTAACGCTATAAATTTATTTAAGCTTGCAAAATTCATATCTTGACTAGTGTACGTTGGTTTTTTGTCATTTTGATCTTGTTTTAATTAGATTCATATTGACAATTTTTCTAAACAGGTATGGAGTACTTTTGTGGTGTTTTCACTCTGTTACTATGGGTGTGGGCACAAATACTTTACACATTGCCTCTTTAGTTTCACATGATTGCTTTGTGCCAAGCTACCAGAGGGTGAGCACAGGTAAACTTTTAGTGTATACTACACTTACCCTGACTAGAGTAGTGGTTCCTGCTTGTACAAGGTGTATACTTTGACAACCAGAAACCACCTTTTCTAACATCAACCTTTGGTGTTTGTAGGGGCAAATGGCATCCCCTGTTAGTGGCAGCCTATTCAGGGTCCTAGTCTTATATCATTCTAGTCTGAACTTCAGTTTATCACTTGCTGCATGTAAACCCCCGGATCCTCTGGTGTCCCCTCTTGATTTCCTTTTTCTGCCCCCTCCCAGGCTCCAACTTGATGGATGCACTTTTTTCTGTCATTAACCCTATGTCTCCCTCCTTTAACCCCCCAGAGAGTTAGTACTTTGACAGTCAAACCTTTGAGCTATTTCTTGTCCGATGTTCACCCCACTAATGCTTATTCAAGAGAGGTTTTCTTCTCATTCAGGTCAGAGGTGACTGCCACTATTGCGGTCTCCATACACTGTAATGCTCAGAAACCCTGTTGTGAGGGGTCCAAGATCTTGTAGTCCTCCAGAAAGGCAGCCAGTTGTTTATTTACATGGCTTATTTACATGGCTTCAAGTGCTTTCCTAGTTCCTAGAAAGGATGCTGCAGGTTTCTTTAGGATAGGAGACACTTAAGCTGACTTCCATTCTACCGGAAATTTGGCAGAGGCTAATGATACATTATAAAGAGCCATCACTGAAGGCGCGATAGTGTGGGCAAGGTGCCAAATAATCCTGGGAGGTCATAAATCCACAGGAGATCCAGATTTGACATAAGTCATCATATTCAGAAACTGTTTCAAAGAGCATTATTCAAATTGTTCCAAAGTATTGGCGACATTAGATGGAGGCTGGTTAAAATCAGCTATATACTCCTGCTGGTCATAGTGGACTGAAAAATTAAGATATATAGAGTTGACTTGATCTACAAAAAAGTCAGCCATAATGCTTGCAAGGCCAGCATGGTATGATTACAGGCTTGATGAAATCATTCAGTGTCTTAAAGAGTTCTTTAGTAGTATTTCCTGTATGGTCAATCTTTTGAAAAGATTGATAGGAGAAATGGGACGATAAGAAGTGCAGTTGATGAAGTCTTTTCTGGTTTGCGAATAACCACAATTGTCTCCTCTCCCAGGTCCTCAGGCCATTTCCACATTTGGAGTGATTCCTTGTAAACCACATTTAATGGTTCTACCAATATGCAGGCAAATCGCTTATAAATTCAGAGGAGAAGATGTTCGACCCAGCAAACCCCCTGAATGCCATGGCATTAATCGCTGTGCATATCTCTGCATCAGAAATGGGCAAGTCCAGGGCTTCTCTGTTCCCTGGTAAAAAGTATTTTTATTATGGAGTTGTCATATTCAGTCACTGGAATTGGGAGCGCTTTGTATAACTTGCTATAAGCTGCAAATGTGTCAGTCATGTCTATGAGCTTATTTACAAGAAGACTGAGCCACCGGAGCGCCACTTTTCTTGACTCTCCTCTGATGGAGGCCTCTCAATCATATGTGTGAGGCATTGCAAAGCCACCCTGTGTGGCTTTGCAAGGCCTCATAGATATGGAGTATGACAAGGCAGTGCAAAGCGCTGCATTGCCTTACTCTCTGTCAAGGAGGTGTTCCATGGACGTTGAGGTGGGTGTTACCACACGTCATCCATGGATTTTAACTCTGCCCCTGATTTACAAAATCATGTAAACTTGAGGCAGGGGTTGGGGGCGGAGCTTGCCTGAGCCATAGCTGGCCGCCTAAGACGAGAGCTCCTTCGAGCCATCAATTAATTCATCAATTATCCTGCATCAGGGCGATCTATGCAGACCGTCTCCCCTTGCCTGAGCCGTAGATGGCCGCCTAAGACGAGAGCTCCTTCGAGCCATCAATTAATTCATCAATTATCCTGCATCAGGGCGATCTATGCAGACCGTCTCCCCTTGGTCCGTGTGCTGTTAAGTGCCCTCCACGCTACGATCGACTTTACAGATGATCAAACGGCCCGCAACCAACGAAAACAAGTGAGAGCGCAGTGGCCTGGAGCTGCGTCATGGGGCCTAGAGCGGCACTGAGAGATACACTCCTCCTGGAACGGATGAGCCATGCAGACGTGTCGCGATCTGGTAAGAGAGAGCCGCTGGGGGATTCCTGCTGTTCCTGCGGCTGCAATCGGGAAGTGGCGTTTCTAACGAGACGGCTAATTGGGAGTGGATTTCAGCCTGCCAGGCGTCCAAGATCGCAATAGGCCTGGGGTGCCACCGTAAGCAAAGAGCTTCCCAGGAGAGAAGCAGCAGCTACAAGTAAGGCGGAGCGGCCCTGGCGTTGAGGATCCGGTGTACTTGGGGGTCCGGGGACTCACCAACAGTGCCGAGGGCACAGCTCCCTGCGAGAGGGTGAACCTGCACAGTGCCTCGCGCCCGCTTCTCTGCCCGGCAATTCAGGAAGGGGAAGCGCAGCTGCTGCGGAGCGGGGCTGCAATGATCCACGGTGCGGGGCACCTGAGAGCGGTGCTGGGCGCACTGCACGCTTCAAACAACCGGCGAAATTGCACGTGGTTTTTCTGAGCTCCGAGTACGCTGCTGGAGCCTAACCAGGTGAAGTGGCATTTGAGACCTTGTGCTTTGAGGTTGGGAGTCCCTCGGTTCGGATACCGTGGAGCTGGGACACAGGAGACTTGCACTGCAGGCAGCAGAGGGCCGGGTAGCGCTGCTGCCAGTGAGAATATTCATGTAACTGATCCCTGGCACTGGCTGTGGATAGCGGAGGAGCGGAATACACTGAGTGTGTTGCAGCAGGGGGCAGTCGCTGGGACACTGTGCTCGCCGAGCTAAGGTGCGCAAATTTATACAACTATATGGCCGTAACTGCTGGGGAGCTTGCCATATAGACCCTGAAGACAGCGCGGCGCCCATACTGTGTACCCATCGAAGTGGCAGTCTGGGAAAGTAGAGACGCCCTCAAGAGACCGATAGTGGTGCTTCACACAGCGGCTTTGATCAGCGTAAATACTCACAATCGTTGACGGGACAGCGCAACCAATATGGGTAAAGTGGATAAAGCACAGCCAAAAATAACCTTTGAGCAGCGGAAGCCCAGGACGAGAGAGAGCACGCCCGAGGGGGGTCCCGGCGCGCAGGAGGAGTCATCTGAGCAGGTGGAAGGAGAGATCCGCGTAATGCTTGGCGCAATGCAGAAAAGCCTGCAGGAAAGCCTGTCAGCTATTGATACCAAATTGGATTCCCTGTCCTATCGTATGGATAGAATGTCTGAACGGATGGATAAACAAGTGGAGAGGCTGGACATGGTCGAGCGCAGAGTTACCGCAGTAGAGGAGGCGCAGTCAGAAATGGATATGGAACATAAGCGGATGGGGAAAGCGTTGCAAACCCTGCAAGATAAGGCGGAGGACCTAGAAGCACGGTCCCGAAGAAGCAATATACGAATTACGGGCCTTCCAGAGTCCACTCAGGTTGGGAACATGGAGCTCTTTGTTGAAAAGCTTCTGGTCGCCTTACTGAGAAGCGAAACGTTTTCTGCAATGTTCGTGGTAGAGAGAGCACACCGCTTGCTGGGCCCGAAGCCTGCTCCTGGAGCTTCCCCGAGGCCTATCATTGCTAAGTTGTTGAACTACAGGGATAGGGATGCAGCGCTGAGGGCGGCACGTGAGAAACAGACACTGCAGTACGAGGGTTCTGCTATTTCATTCTACCCGGACTTCACAATCCGTGTGCAGGAGGCTCGCAGGCAGTTTGCACCGCTCAAGCATCAGCTTCAAGAATAAAAATTGGACTACGCCATGTTGTACCCGGCGAGGCTGCGAGTTACTGACAGGGCAGATCCAGGATTTTCACAGACCCCAAATCTCTACAGAAAGCCCTGAAAGAGTGGCCAAAAGAGCAGCAGCGCAGTACACAGCAGAACAGCCTGGAGGGAGCATCCGGAGGCAGCCTTGATGACCAGGACTAGCATTTGAGATGAACACACTGACAGCTAAGATGGTGGCAGGGGGGCGGGCCTGGAGGGCTGGTTGGGCATCATTTGAATTGCAGTTGTAATGGAAAGCGGGTGCGGGGCAAGAACTATAGAGCCACTAAGAATCTCTATAGCGTCTTATAAGTTTGGATAGAATGCATGGAGCATACTGGGTTGAGACACCACTATAACTGGGAGTTTTTGGGCATGACTGGTACAGTTGTTTTAATACCTGATGCACTAGATGTGCTTGATGGCGGGCGGTAATAGGCATATAGCATAATAAGGTTAAGTTACTATACAGGGCTGGCAACATCCGCCCACGTGTGTGCACCACAACCTGAGACAGGCCTACTTTGTTGACTGATTGACATTGTCAGATGAGAAATCAGATATGACATTTGGGGATTGTTTGGGGAGATTCTGCCATGGCAGAGTTGGGGTATGCTTGGCGTGGGTGGGGGGAGGCAGGGTACAAAGACTAACAAAATATGAAGGGGCATATCAACAAGCAGCAGCGATAATTATCGCTGGCCGCTCTTAGCGTGAGGAATTTTATCGCCGGCTATCGCAGATAATTATCGCCATGCTTGCGCTGTATTAACAACGCATAGCGCAATGGCGATAATTATTCCAGTGATAGCGATGTTTTCCATGGAACATCGCTGGTTTTCCAAACGGCGATATCCTTGGTGATAGGGCCTGTGGTCTTAGCCACACAATCCACCCCCCATGTTAGGTATGCCTTAGTCAGGAATTTAACAGACGTTAAATTCCTGCGTTAAGGCATACTTAACGTGATTTTAAATATCGCTAACCCTCGTTGTTAATATGAGGAAGCTGGGTTAGCGATATTTACCCAAGGGAGTCTGGTCAGGCACGCTTCCTTTGCATCTCATTAGCGATGCGATGGGAGGCGTGCTGACAAGGGGCGCTAATGCAAGGATACACGCGCTAGCGTGTCCTTGTTGATAATGCGATAATATTATCACCGCTTTTCACCCAAAAACGGGCTCTAAAGCAGCGATAATATTATCGCTGCACCTTGTTAATATGCCCCAAAGTTCTTTACAATGCAGTTCTTTGGCAAGATATGCGTCGCTTTTATTGCAACTACATGTCACTACATGGTCTGCAAACAATTACACAACCACCATGATGGCAACTAATGGTACACTTGACTCGGACACAAATAGCAAGATTAGGGCCCTTACCTGGAATGTGCGAGGCCTCAATGATTATAGGAAAGTAAGGAAAGTCATGGCTTATTTGTCGAGGCACAACATAGACATAGCTTTGCTACAGGAATCGCATTTGCCATTGACCAGCAGCATGCTCCGAAGCAGGGGACTGCTGGGAAACATACATGCGGCAGGCTTCACATCGCACGCACGCGCGCGGGGTGGATACTTGGGTGAATCCTAAATTTAATATAAAACTGGAACCACTTGTCACTGACCAGGAGGGTAGGTTTGCGATTTCTTGATGCAAGGGGAAAGGTGCGGAACTGATACTGGTCAATGTATATGGCCCTAACTATGACAACCCGAGCTTTTATGAGTCACTGCTAGAAAGGATGCAGGACAACGGGGGGGGAATCAACTTTGGGGGGGTGACTAACTGCGTGTTGAACCCACGGCAGGACAGGTCGGGAGGACCGGAACGCCGCGTTACTGCGACGGCACGCACAATTGGACACACGATGACACAGTTAGACCTGTGTGATGTCTGGCGACAGCGCTATACGAATAAGGGCGGGTACACACACTACTCTGCATTTCACGACCTACAGACTAGGATAGATTACTGGCTGGCGGCTAGGAAGATTTATGATCGGGTTCGTGAATGTTCAGTGATCCCCGCACTCTCTCAGACCACTCTCCGGTTATGCTGGTGTTAGACACCCCACAGAAATATATCCCCCCTTTCACCTGGCGATTCCCATCATACTCACTATTGGATACGGTTTTTAAATCAGAGATGGCTGACGCTATAGACACCTTCTTTGCCTGCAATATTGGCTCTGTGGACGCTTTTACGGTAGTATGGGAAGCATTTAAAGTTTACATTTGACTCATTGTCAGTGAAATTGCTCTCCCACCCTCGCAGCTCCACCATTAAGTGAGGCCTGCCCCTGCACTCTTGAGTGTTGGTGATCGAGGCCCTCCTCCACCCGCAGGTTTCCCTGCGCCTCATCCCTGGTGGTCCAGTGGACCTCTGTCTCCTTCCTCTCACTCTGCTCTTTCACTCGTTTTTCTACCCTTTTTTCTACCCTTTTTATCTTTCACCTTTCTGCACTTTTCTGCATCTCTGCTCTTTTGTGCCTTATTTCTGCTCATTTTCCCTTTCTCTCGCTCTGCTCTTTCACTCGTTTTCACTCGTTTTTATCTTTCACCTTTCTGCACTTTTCTGCATCTCTGCTCTTTTGTGCCTTATTTCTGCTTATTTTCCCTTTTTTCTTTATCCCTTATTTCCTCCCTTTACCTTTCCCCGCCGCTGCTGCCCCCGCGGCCCCTCCCCCCCCCAGCGCTACCGGCCCAATCCAGCTCCCCTCCCCGCTCCCGCCTCCTAGCTGTCCAGCCCTCCCCGACCCCTACTTAATGGCGGCAACTGCGGGGACAGGCGAGCAAGACCACTGACTCATTGTCAGTGAAATTGCTCTCCCACCCTCGCAGCTCCACCATTAAGTGAGGCCTGCCCCTGCCCCTGCACTCTTGAGTGTTGGTGATCGAGGCCCTCCTCCACCCGCAGGTTTCCTGCGCCTCATCCCTGGTGGTCCAGTGGACCTCTGTCTCCTTCCTCTCACTCTGCTTTTTCACTCGTTTTTCTACCTTTTTATCTTTCACCTTTCTGCACTTTTCTGCATCTCTGCTCTTTGTGCCTTATTTCTGCTCATTTTCCCTTTCTCTCGCTCTGCTCTTTCACTCGTTTTCACTCGTTTTTCTACCCTCTTTTATCTTTCACCATTCTGCACTTTTCTGCATCTCTGCTCTTTTGTGCCTTATTTCTGCTTATTTTCCCTTTTTCTTTATCCCTTATTTCCTCCTTTTACCTTTCCCCGCCGCTGCTGCCCCCGCGGCCCCGCCCCCAGCGCAACCGGCCCAATCCAGCTCCCCTCCCGCCTCCCAGCTGTCCAGCCCTCCCCGACCCCTACTTAATGGCGGCCACTGCGGGGACAGGCGAGCAAGACCACTGACTCATTGTCAGTGAAATTGCTCTCCCACCCTCGCAGCTCCACCATTAAATGAGGCCTGCCCCTGCCCCTGCACTCTTGAGTGTTGGTGATCGAGGCCCTCCTCCACCCGCAGGTGCACCGAAGGCGCGTCAAGGGCAAGCCCGTCTGCGCTCGTTTGCGACCCGTCCGCGACCAGCACCAGGAACCCTGGACCTCCGCCCCACCAACGCTACGACCCAGCAGCACTCCAAGCACTCAACCCAGGCCGCAACAACAACTGCAAGCTAGCATCACCAGCCGACACCCACGGACCCTTTAGCTGTCACCTCTGCGGGCACACCTGCAGCACCGCCAAGAACACGGATCCAGCACAACCCGCCCACAAGAACACAACCGAACCGAAGACCCTGCAATGCATCCTCCTCAACGTCCGATCCCTCCACAAACACACCACAGAAATCTGGGACCTCCTCGACAGCACCACCCCGGACGTAGCATTCTTCACCGAAACCTGGACCAACACCACCTCGGGACCGGACATCGCCATTGCCATCCCCCAAGGATACAAGATCTCCAGGAAGGACCGCCCCACCCACCCAGGAGGAGGAATCGCAATCATCCACAAATCCAGCCTCCGCCTGAGCACACTCCCCGACGAGCCCACAGAACTGATGGAACACCTTCACTTCAAGATACTGGCCAGCCCCACCGCCACCCTCCGAGGAACCCTCATCTATCGACCCCCTGGACCACGCGGACCCTTCGCCAACTCCATCATGGACATTATCTCCCCGCAGGCCATCGCATCCACCAACTACACCCTGCTGGGAGACCTCAACTTCCACCTCGACAACCAACTGGACCCCAACACCACATCCCTCCTGGACAACCTCCACAACATTGGACTCTGCCAGATCGTGACCGAGCCCACGCACTCAGCAGGACACACCCTCGACCCCCTCTTCACTACAGGAAACTCCATCACCTTCAGCCACACCACCGAACTCCCATGTACCGACCATCGTTGCGTCCACTTCACCTTCAGAACACCCACCATCCACAGACACCAGCACCTGCTTCCACGAAGAAACTGGACCAAAATCACCGACGACCAGCTCACCTCCTCACTCAACAACTCCACCCCAACCTTCGCGGAAAACGACGACCCCAACACCGCAGCCCGAACCCTGCATAGATGGATCTCGGACAGCACCAACACCATAGCCCCCCTCAAGAAAAACAACAATACCCGCGCCAAGAAAGCCAGATGGTTTACCACCGAACTTCGAGAGTCCAGACGCACATGCCGCTGCCTCGAAAAGGCCTGGAGGAACACCAAATCCACAGAAGCCCACAACAACTTCAGAGCCGCCACCAACGCCCACCATCAACTCATCAAAGAAACGAGGAAAAAAGCGATTGAAGACAGAATCTCCACCCACGTGCACAACAGCAAGGAACTCTTCAGCATCATCAAGGAGTTCGCCCAACCCACCAGCGAGTCTACCGACATCCCTCCCTCACAAGACCTCTGCGACAAACTCAGCACCTTTTTCCACCACAAAATCAAGAGCATCTACGACAACTTCGACGAAGACAACCAACACACTGAACCCTCACCAACCACCCCCGACACCCGGAAACCAGCGATTGACGACTGGACAGCCCTCACCACCGAAGACACACTGAAGACAATGAAGTCAATCCACTCAGGGGCCCCCACGGACCCCTGCCCCCACCACATCTTCAACAGAGCCGCCGACACCATCGCACCCATACTCCGCCACACCATCAACCGCTCCCTGGCGACCGCCTCGTTCCCCGACGACTGGAAACACGCCGAGGTCAACCCCCTCCTAAAGAAACCCTCAGCGGACCCCACCGACCTCAAAAACTACAGACCCATCTCCTTGCTCCCGTTCCCAGCGAAAGTCATCGAGAAAGCCATCAACAGCCAACTCGCCACATTCATTGAAGAACACAACATCCTCGACTCCTCCCAATCCGGCTTCAGAAAAAACTACAGTACGGAAACCGCCCTCCTAGCCGCAACAGACGACATCCGCACCCTACTGGACAAAGGAGAAACAGTAGCCCTCATCCTCCTCGACCTATCAGCGGCGTTCGACACAGTCTCCCACCGCACCCTAATACGCAGACTCTACGACACAGGAATCCAGGACAAGGCCCTTGACTGGATCCGCTCCTTCCTCTCCGGCAGGACGCAGCGGGTCAGACTCCCCCCTTTCCTCTCGGACCCCACACCTACCACCTGCGGAGTCCCCCAGGGCTCCTCTCTCAGCCCGACACTCTTCAACGTCTACATGGCTCCACTTGCCCCCATCGTCAGAACCTATGGACTCAACATCGTGTCATACGCAGACGACACCCAGCTCATCCTCTCCTATCCAATGAGCCCAACACCGCCAGACGCAACTTTCGAGAAGGCATGGAAGCCGTCGCCAAATGGATGAAAAACAGCTGCCTACAACTAAACACCAACAAAACAGAAGTACTCATCATGGGCCCAAACCCAGATGCCTGGAGCGACACCTGGTGGCCCCCCGCCCTCGGAAACCCGCCAACCCCCACAGACCACGCACGCAACCTGGGAATCATCCTGGACTCCGAGCTCAAAATGGACCGCCAGATCAACTCTGTCTCGTCTTCCTGCTTCCACACCCTCTGCCTCCTTCGTAAGACCTTCAAATGGATCCCCCTCAAACACCGAAAGACCGTCACTCACGCCCTGGTCACCAGCAGACTCGACTACGGCAACGCACTCTACGCCGGAATAAACAAAAACCTCACCCGCAAGCTACAGAACATCCAGAACGCCGCCGCAAGACTGGCCCTCAACCTGCCAAAACACTGCCACATCTCCCAGCACCTGCGCACACTCCACTGGCTCCCCGTCGAGGCGAGAATCACCTTCAAGATGCTCACCCACGCACACAAGGCCCTCCACGGCACCGGACCAGCATACCCAAACAGCCGACTCAAATTCCACGCACCCCAAAGGACCCTACGATCAGCCCAGCTCTCCTACGCCGTGGTCCCCCGCACCGGAAAGACCAGATCGTGAGGCCGCTTCTTCTCCTTCCTCGCGGCCAAAGCATGGAACGCCCTTCAGCTCCACCTCAGACAGACAACATCGCTCCCCATCTTCGCAAGAAACCTCAAAACCTGGCTCTTCGACAGACCCCCTCCTTGATGGAATGGAACCTGCACCCCCCCACACACCCCATGCGCCTTGAGACCCTTACGGGTGAGTAGTCGCACTTTAACAAACCCTTGATTGATTGATTGATACATCCGCGGGATAGCCATGTCCAAGCACTCCGGAGTCCTCCGGGCGCTCCGTAAACGGCTATCGGACTTGGAATGTTCCCTTAAAACATTGGAACAAAGGTTGCTAGATGGAGCTGATGATGCTGTCACAGCGGAATTCCATACACTGTTAGAAGAATATCACGATGCAGCGGATTCGGAGATCAAGCATTTAGGCAAATATGCGACGGCCCGCACGTATGGGGAGGGGGAACGCCCGGGCGCGGTCCTAGCCTCGCTCCTGAAGAAGCGTAGGGAGGCTACCATGGTAACAGACATTAGAGGTGCTGAGGGGGAGACCCTCACGGACGAAACAGAGATTGCGGAACGGTTTAGACAATACTAGTCGACCCTCCATAGGTCACAGAGTGCAGGCACAGACGCTGACATTTTGGACTATTTGACGCACATTAAACTGCCCTGGCTAACAAACGAACACCGTGAGTATTTAATGCGGCCACTGGAACTGGAGGAAATAACCTCAGTACTGGCGGGCATGAAAACTGGTAGCGTGGCAGGTGTTGACGGCCTCACAGTTAACTTTTATAAAGAATTCAAGGACCTGCTGGTCCCGCACATCGCTACGTTATTCGAAGAGATGTACGGGGAAGGTATCGTGCCACCCTCGATGAGAGAGGCGGTTATCGTAGCTATACTGAAGCCGGACAAGTCTCCTGCTGACTGTTCATCGTATAGACCTTTATCACTATTGAACGTAGATACCAAGATATATTCCAAGATCCTGGCGACTCGACTTGCTCCACTGGTCCCGATACTAGTGGCCCCAGAGCAAGCGGGATTTGTCCCCAGCAGAAACCTGACCTACAACCTTAGAACTGTGTTCGGGGCGATACAGCACACTACAAGCTGTGGCTGTGTTCCTTGACATGGAAAAGGCGTTTGACTCGGTCGAGTGGCCATTCATGGAGCAAGTCTTGACGAGACTGGGTCTGGGAAGAATCTTCCTGCAAATGATAGGGGTCTTGTACAACTCCCCTACTGCCAGAATCAAGATAGGCAACCTAGTTACTGCTCCAATACATATAACTAGAGGTACGCGACAGGGATGCCCACTATCCCCAATATTATATGCATTGGTGGCGGAGCCGCTGGCTTGCGCACTCCGAGAGTATCACAAGCAGAGAGGTATAAGATTTCCAGGTTATGAATTGATTGTATCTACGTATGCAGATGACACGCTGCTTTATGTAAGAGATCCTGAATACAATCTGTCACCTACACTGAGGGAAGTGGTAAAGTTTGGCACGGTGTCGGGCCTGCGGGTGAACTGGACAAAATCTATAATTTTCCCCCTTACTCCTGCTACCAAGCCCTTTACACCTGATTACATGCTGCAGTGGACGACGGAACCAGTGCATTACCTAGGAGTCAGAATACATACTGACTCAGAAGTGGTGTTCAGAGAGAACTACGGGGTCGCAATCAGCAAGCTGGAGGATGAGATTGAGAATTGGATCCGGCTTCCGTTATCGCTTGTGGGCAGGGTCTCTATTATGAAAATGGTAATACTCCCCCGTTTCTTATTTCTTTTTGCCAATATCCCTATGGTTCTACCAAGCGTCTTTTTTTGCACACTCACCTCGTTGCTGATAAAATTAGCTTGGGCGGGAAAACAAGCACGTATCAAGTGGGATATCCTTACACTCCCTTACCGACTGGGGGGCCTAGGTGTCCCAGACCTCAAACTATATTATAGAGCTGCACAAAGCGCTCACGTATATCATTGGATGCATGGTTTACCTGATACGCCACATATACAGATAGAGAAGGTAGTAGCGTCGCCATTCCCGCTACCTGTGCTGTAGTTCACTCCGCCGGACCGCAGGATTGGGATTCTAGACTCTATTAACGCGACTAGACATGCCTGGCAACACCTACTGAAATTGCAGGCTGGGGCGATATTGTATTCCCCGCTGACTCCGTTAGAATGGTGTCACTGGCTGCCCCCGTGCAGAGATAAAGGGGTAACACGAGCGCTAGGCTCTTTAGGCGTGCAGACGATATGTTCACTGTGGGCACAGCAAAGAAATGGGACGAGGTTGGGGCTACTCATCGCAATGTCACAATGCTTCAAAAATTCCAGTTTTACAGAACTAGACATGCCCTGACGGAAATCTTAGGCAGTGATCTTGCAGAGCCGCCTGAATTAGCCTCTCTCACATATGTGATTAAAACAGACTCCCCGACCCAAATTGTGTCTAACATCTACAAACTGTCGATGGGATATCGGGAAAACTTTTACACTAAGGCTCGACTTGCATGGCAAACTGACTTGGGCATAGAGCTAGACGACGCAACGTGGAGATACTGTTGTGAGAGCACGAAACGTATTTCCCTCAATGGTAGACACAGGCTGATTCATTTCAAGTTTTTGAATAGGGTTTACTATACGCCCGAGCGGCTATGCAGATATGGGTTGCGGGACACAGCAGAATGTGAGCGCTGCGAGGAACGCATAGCAGATTTTTTTGCACTTAGCCTGGACATGCCCAAGAATAGCAAACTTCTGGGTCTTGGTTTTTAAAGAACTGGGAAACATTATAGACATGTCACTCTCACCTGATCCCATGCTAGCTTTACTGGGGTTTTCCAGTCTCTGCCGAAAGCGGTCAGGCGGCTGGTAGACATGGGACTGCTGATAGCCAGGCGCAGAGTTGCAATACGTTGGTCAAGGGGCCCGACCCCCACTATTACTGAATGGTCTAGGGACATGATGTACTGCAGCACACAGACTGAGTGCTATAGCAGACTTCTCCCCCGCGCAGTCGCCCCAAAAATTTCTGGGCATTGTACAAGACATACCTAGCGACTAAGGATAATGAGACTGAAAGCGTTGACACTTCTGCACAAGGGGAAGAGGGTACTGTTACTACAGGGTAAGGGTGGCGGTGGAATGTTACTAGCCAGCAACACTAAGGTTAGACGGTTTGTTGGCCAGTTACTGCTGAGAAAGCGAGTAGAGGAGGAGAAAGGTGGTTGTAAGCCAAGACAAGAGCTGCAAGCAAGGTAGAACTGAAGGCTACTTTATGATGTGAACATTGGTTGTCCTAGTGGAAAGTAGACAATGCAGGACTTAAGCTAGCTTGACAGACTGTGATATTGTATTCTGTGCTTGATTATTGCCAATTCTGCCAAATGTACCAAATGGAGTTTTGTCTCTTTGTTATTAAGGAAAAGTTAATAAAGATTTTAAATTTAAAAAAAACTTGGGGCAGGGCCAAAACCTTACGGCTCCCCAGAGCAGGCTTAGCGAGGAGAAATATTTTCATTTCTCCTAATTTTTTATTCCCTCCATGGATTGTTTTTGTGCAAATTGTGGGCCGGCGCTGGCTGAAAGGACTGGATCGCACCTTATTTTGGAAATACAGTAAATTCCTGCTCTTTTGAGTTGGCGTAGAGCAGCACAGCAAAAAGAGTAATGCAATGCAGCGCAAATGGCTGTGTTGCATTACTCTGCAACAGGGAGGCGTTTCCATGGTCATTCATGACTGTTCCCACGCAACATCCATGGATTTTTACACATTCCCATATTTTCCAGAAGTGGTAGACCTGGGAATGTGCAAAAAACTTACACCTCACCAGGTGAGGCTTGACAAGGAGAAATATGTTTATTTCTCTTTGTTTTTCCACTTTGCCCCTTCCTGCACAAAAACAATCCTCCTTACAATGCAGGAGCCCTTGTACCTTGGTGCAAGGGTGCCTGCATTGGCACCAGGCATTCAAAAGGGTGGCAGCGCCGGGGAAAAGACAGGATTACATCGTATTGCCTTAAATCTGGCACATTTCTGTCCTTTCCCTGCCACGCAGTGCAGCTCAGCAACATAGCTTGCTGCACTGCATGACTTGGCACTAAATATGTATTTACCAGGATATGCAGATTTTAGTGCAATAAGCACCAAAATCTGCATGTTATTCCCAAAAAACATTAAATAGGTGATAATTATCTTTTTTGAAAAATTCTGACCATCTCAGTGTCCAATTATATCAGATACGATAATTATTGCAATTGACTTGGGGAAGGTCTGATTCTGAATGCCCAGGGTCAGATGGCCTATTCAATAAAATCTGAAATCGAGGCACTTCTCAGCAGGGGGGTATTTTAGGGCTAGGTAGTCAACAATCTCGTTTAGTCCTGCCAAAAGATCCAGGCAGCTGACAGAGCATTTTTGGAAAACTCTGGGGCTTATTTACAAGCCTTGTACGCTGCCGGAGCGTCATTTTTTTTTACGTTCCGGCAGCCTTGTAGATATGGTGTAAGGCAACACAGCGCACTTTGCTGCGTTGCCTCACACTGTATCGGGGAGGCTTGCCATAGGCATTGCGGTGGATGTTCCCACACAACGCCCATGGATTTTGATACATTCCCAGATTTACAACATACCATAAATCTGGGAATGTGCCATAACCGTGCACCTCTACAGGGGTGGCGTAACGAGAAGAAATAATTTTATTTTTCCCATGTTTTCCCCTTTCTATGTGTGCTGCATTCTGCAGCACACATTGAAAGAGAAAATCACCTCCATTGATTGTTTTTGTGCAGGAAGGTTTCCCTTCCTGCACATAAACAATCATTCCTATAATGCGGACACCCTTGCACTATAATGCAAGGGTGCCTGGGTTGGCGCAAGCCAGCCATTAGTGTGCCAGCGCAGTGGAAGAGGACAGGAATGCACTGTATCTCATAGATACAGTGCATTCCTGCACTTTTCTTTTGGCGCAGCAAAGTGATGTGCATCACTGCCCTGCATCAAAAAGTTGTAAATGAAACCCTCAGTCACCACATTGCCTGTGGGGTCTTGGATTCCCACTACCACCCTAAGTTCCTGGTCACGGTGTGCTAACCATTCTAAGAGCTTAATTATTTTATCTCCCACATTGTACAGGTGATGTTGGCAGGTTACCAAGCTTCTCTTGCCCTTCTCTAGTAGTTTTTCCTTCAGCGCTAGTCTAACAGCCTTATATGGTGGTGTACTTTGTCTAGCCTACTGTGATGTGGTGTTGCCTCAAGACACGAGAGCTCTGTAGTCAGCTTAGTAATGTCACTTTCCTCACCCCTACGGTGTCCAATAGTTACGGAGATAATATATCCCCATATTGTTGCCTTTATTGTATCCCAAAGTATTTTTGCTGATGGGGTGTTCACAGCCAGAAAGTCCTCGATGCCCTCCCGGATGTGGTCAGTGTAGCTGCCATCAATTATTCTATTGGTATTTAGTCACCAATGATAGTCCCACATCTGGGAAACCACTGAAGAGTGGTCAGATAGACACCTGGGAAGAATGTCTGAGTATTGCACCATCGACCAGTCTGCCACAGGGAGAAAAAATGGGTCTAACCTGGAATGTGAGCCATGTGCGCTGGAATAGTAGGTGTATGCCAAAGTGTTGTACTCTCCATATGCCTGAGAGTCCCAGGGAGGCGGCCTAATTCAACTGGGGGGTAATGGAAACTGGAGTTCGGACATCTAGGGTTAGGATATTACCAATTTATCCACCGGGTGTTCCATGATCAATACCGAGAATGTATGCAGTGTGCTGTCTATCAGTGCTGGGAGCATGAAGATACTTACAAAGGACCAGGTGGTGACTTCTAACTGTCCAGACACCCCTATATAACTGCTCAAGTGGTTAGCATGCGTTGTAGTAACTGTGAAGTGAAATGAGTGATGTAGTATAACCGCTACCCCTCTAGAGCCTGAGGTAAATCCTATGTGGTATACACAAGAGAAGCACAATCGACCCAAGCACCCATATTTGGCACCTAAAAAGTGGGTTTTCTGCAGCGGATGCACCTAGGGGTTGAGCTTTTTAAAGTATTGCATCACAGATCTTCTTTCAATCTTATTATTCAGCCTGTTGACATTCCATAGGATTCTTTTAAAGTCGGCCAATAGGAATAATGTGTGCAAAGCTGTGTACCATAGTGGGGCAATCCACTCGGTGAGTTGTGACCTGGTACCTCTTATAATTGGGTTAAACACAAACTCCTTCCCCTTTACCCTCAACTTCCCCCATCCCATACTTCCTAACTTGATGCATATGTCACCCCAGAACTCAACTAACTAGCTTTCCTCTGGTCCCCAACATGACAGCCTAAGTGGATATATGTTTGTGCAGTCTGGCAGACTTGCTATTAACTGTGGCAGCTCCTTAGTTCATGTCAGTTGCATTCCGTTGTTCCCTCTATCCTCCCCTCCATCCGGATTTCTGGGTTTCCTCCCTCAACCCCTATTCATGAGTATCATCATCACCGCTGGACTAATGGGAGCCAGAGTCTGAGTCTCATACTTTGTTAGGTCATTGTGAAGAAAGCCTACGCCGCTGTTTACTCCCTGGGCAGGGCGGCCTTGAAGTTTCTCATTGGTTGTCTGGTGAGTCTGGATGGTTCTCTGCCATCGTCCTTGGATGTCATGTCTCTACTCTACTCACTACTCTCTACTCTACTCTACTCTACTGCAATTTCAGGTGATTCAAAAAAATATGTTTTTCCCTGGAATATGACTTTTGGCCAGATACAATAGCGAGTATACTGTAGTTACTGGTCTCTCATCTTTTGTTTTACTGCAATAAAGGACCCGTGCAGTTGCTGCGTCTTGGCAATGTAGTCTGGAAAGAGTAGGATTTTGTGGCATTACAAATAACCACCTTTTTCTCCCAGACCTCTCGCAGGATAGTCTCTGTTCACGTAGTTCAGAAGGCGTATTATCATGGGGTGAGGAGGGCCACCAGGTGGAGGTCTAGACATCAAAGCACTGTGGGCATGCTTCAGTATGAAGAAGGGGGAAAGGGCTTTTGGTGCCATAGAGGATCTGAACCATTATGTAAGGAATGTCTCTGGTGACATGCCTTTTTGGCCCCAGGGTAGCCCCACCAGCCGGAAGTTGTTACTGTGCTATCTGGCCTCTGCATCCTCTGTCCATAATTCCAGTCTTGTGACAGTTTGCTTGAGTTTAGTATAGTCTGCTTTAAGCATGTGCAACTGGTCCTCTGCCGAGAAGATATGATCTTCAGATTCTTTGGTGTGTTCGGAGAGGTTGCGCAGATCTTTTTTCAGCAGTGATACCTCCTTTGCAACATCTCAAATCCAGTCCTCCTTCCGTGGAAATCTGTTCTGGTCCAGACCCTACCTCCTCTTGGGGTTGCATAAGTTAAGACTTTGGAGTAACTCTACAAAGTGTGCTTTCCCACCCATGGGTGTCATGGGCGAGCTTGGTTCAATGCACAAGCAATGGATGTGAAAGACAAGTTATTGGAGCGCCACAAAACACTATTCAATGTATAATTGACATAGAATTTGGGTGACTATCAATCCCATAAAGGGATCAGGGGCCCCGTGGAAACAGCAATAAACCTTATTTCATTATTCGCAGTATCACACACACTGTATTACGAAGAATTACATTAAAAGTATTTATTACTACAGGAGTGGTATGTTTCTTAGTACATCTAAAACAACTACACAGAATATTATAAAAACAGCATCAAAACACACTATAAATAAGTAGAACAAACAACAGACAAGGCATCGGTCCTCCTCTTCGGGAACAACACGTCACCTTAGAACGCTACATGGTGGCCCACGGAACTCGGCCTCACCCCCGCCCCAACAGACCATACCCGCAACCTTGGTATCATCCTGGACAGCAAGCTCTTGATGAAAAAGCAGGTCAAAGCAGTATCATATGCCTGCTTCCACACCCTTTCCATGCTCCGTAAGATCATCAGATGGCTCCTAATCAACATCAGAAGGACTGTCATGCATGCCCTCATCACCAGCAGACTGGACTATGAAAACACACTCTACACAGGAATCACTGCACGCCTCCTGAAGAGACTTCAGGCATTACAAAACACAGCAGCAAGACTCATTCTCGGCCTCCCCAGAAGGACCCACATCACATCCCACTTCTGAAAACTACACTGGCTTCCAATACGGAAGAGATGCCAGCTGAAGATGCTGACACACGCTTACAAAGCCCTACACAACGAAGAGCCAGCATATCTCAACAAACACATGACCCGCCACCAACCGCCACACACCTCTGATCTGCCTCCCTCTTACTCGCAGACAGCCCCCGAATCCTCTTAAAGAAGAGCGGAGGATGCTCTTTTTCGCAAAAAGGTCATCCAGGACCTGGAACAACCTTCCCCTGCACCTCAGGGCTGCCATATCACTCCAGCAATTCAGGAAATAACTCAAGACCTGGATGTTTGATTGAAGGCCACCATGCAGCAGCCACCTCCCCAATGCCTATAGACCCTCGCGGGTGATTTGCTGCACTTTATAAATGATTGATTGCTCATTTCCAGCATTGCTAAAATGTTGGTCAAAGTGTTATCTAGAATCTATCACCATAATGCCTGCTTCTATGCTTTATACACTGAGAGCATGAATGGCTGAGCTGGCAATCTAGAATTTCTTAGGTAGAAGAGACATACTGCATACCTTGTTGACAACAAAAGCTACCTTTATCAGTGGAAGCATGAAGACAGTGTTCTCTGAGAAGGGCAAACAGCCTCAGTCGGTCTTCCTCCGGGACTTGCCCTTATCAGCTTCAGTCTTCAGGCGAGACATATCATTTGCTAAGCGTGAAGTGCCCTGGCAGTGCGTGAGACCGCCTCTAGCAGAATCTCGGGCAACAATCTGTGCGAAGGACCTCTCTCCCAAATTGTCAAGTGGCAATCCTTATATAATAAATCTTATCAGAAATTGGAATTTCTGACCTAGGTTTAGGAATGTTTCATACAAATTATGCATTATCAAGGTATGCATCTCAAATGAACATATAAGGCAAACAGACGTCAATTCAGACTACAGTACTCTGATTATATGTCTGTATGTGTTCATATAAACTTTGACATGGTGAGGAGGAGACATCTGGCACAGACGAATGTTGCCTTAGATGTTGTATCTATGTCATTGATCAAAGAACTTGCTGATATTACATTTCCCAGAAAGATAAGGTCTGGTGACATCTGCGTTAAAATTGATATATAACAATTATTCTACATAAATCATGGAATATGGCAGCTTCCTGTGTTTAGGTTGTGAAAGATGACGGTCTCCATGAACTAAGATGAAGATAGGGCCTACATAGTATGGAGTCTGACCGTAGGACTTTATGTCGTCCCAGGCTTGTACGTCTAACCAATAGGAATTTTGACTAATGTGTAGAGAAATTCATGCTCTCAACTCAAGTTATCGTCTATATTTATCTAGGATAACTTACATGTCTAAAACATATGTAGTATACTTGTAGTATAGCATAAGATAATATAAAAGCCATTAGTGCATTGCAGATATAAAAGACAAATAAGACTAATGTTATAATATATGGTCACATAGTGAAGCATGAATATTGGTAATCCTTGCGTTACGGCCAATAATAACAAAATTATATTTTATAATCTTATCTAGAAGATTATATGCATGTTGGCGAATAAACATACCAGTGATAATATAGATAGGGCAGATTAAAAATAAGTGGCATAAAAGCAAAAATTAAAAAGTGTCCAAAAAGGAGAAAAAAATGTTTTTTTCAGTTCTTAGTTCGTATAGACCGCGTGGTACATATGATGAATACAAGTCATGATTCGATGGCCGACTTACTTATTGAGTTCATTCCTCATCAGGGGACATGGCAACATCATCGGCTGCACAAGCAACATAGGTGAGGCCTTTGCGAAATCCATACCAAACATTTTCATACTTGACAGTTGATGTGCTAGATGGACCAGCAATTGGTTGCTGGACCAGCAATTGGTTGCTCATCGGAGGCACTCGATGTTAGTTGTTGATCCCCTCCAGGAGACTCGAAGATTAATAATGAGTCAAGCCATTCGTCAAGAGCTGCGTCAAAAAGTGCCATTGGTGATACTGCATTGTCATATGTGCCATAATGTAGAAGAGACAGGGGAATAGCTTGGCACTTCTTGGGTTCATATTGCTGTTGTAAGATTAGTTCCATATCAGGATATGCCGCTGTGGGCTGCCTTTGATGTAAGCCCAAAGTGATGTCGGTCGGACAGTTTATGCAACAGACCATAGGTTTTGTGTAGCATTCACTTTGCAAAAGATGAGCATCCAGTGCTCGCTAAGTTCAGATAGCCAAGCATGTACCATGTAGTGTTCTTGAATCTCTCTACAAACTCATTCAGTTGGACATGTTCATGTGGTTCATTTCCTTGGCAAAACAAGAGAAAGATGATGACACCACAGCCAATTAACAGTATTATGATAAGAAATTCTCGGGAAGGCTGAAGAACAGAGAATAAAAAAATGATGAAATCAGTCCAAATACTGCCTTACATCCAGTCCCTAAACCAGATCCAGTGTTCTTAAAAAGATGCACAACACCAGTTGTTGCAGATTAATTAAATATTGTTAGCACAATATCTGCAAAATGTGTCAAGTATTGTGTATGTAACTGCTGCTGAGTCTCTTAAGCAGTCCTAGCTGTCTGCGGATGATTTTATTTTGTACGAGAAAAGACAATAGTTTGTTACCAAAACGCATAGATTTTATGCTTGTACTAGGCCAATAGATGTTTCTAATATCACTTCTAGGTGGTGGATACAAGGTCTTTCCACAACACTGAATTGTTTCCTAAACAGTTCTCAGGTTCAGATGGTCAGGTTCCAACCCGAGGCAAGTAACATTTGTTAAAAATGAATAGGAGGCGTTATTTAAAAATTCATGATGTAGGGGTATGAATACAAGGGGGGAAACAGATAAGATACAACTTAACCCCGGCATTAAAGCGCTACAGATTCTGTTTAAAGATATTGTGTCACATAGAGGGGAATGTCGAAGAGGATTTCTGCAGCTTGCTATATTGATATACACAGACTCATTCTCATTTTCATTTAAACAGATGCGGGTGAAAGGGAATTTCCATTACTGGAACAGTTGTGAATTGTACATGGTTTCATATCAACCAATGAATTTATATTTTTGACAGTCATAAAAATGAAAAGTTGTTATGGATAATGAAATAATACCATGTATTAACCAGGTAATAGGTGGCATGTCACTGACTGTAAATGGTACATCTTCAATTTGTTCTATATTTATTAGAGTGTATGTAGATTCTTTCTTAGCCATTGTTTTTTGAGTGATTGTCAAGTTATATATTGTTCAAACAAAGCTGTTTCATTAAAGAGTGGCCAAGGCACAAAACCTGGTCTAAGTGTTGGTAATGCCCAATTTGATTGTATAATTGCTCTCAACTGAGCCTGCCCGTGATGCAACAATTTCAGCTCACCTTTCATGAGGAATAAGGCTGAGGGCCAAATGCAATTTAGCGAGTACACTCTTTTAGAAAGTGTGGGCATTTCATGGTCGATATCTTTAAAAAATGTTTGTTTTCCTAATCTATTTGTCTAATTCTTTCTGCAGCTTCTTTTTCCTGAATATTTATTTAATTTATTGTATATGGCATATAATCCTGTGGCAAGGAATCTTTTGTTTCTTAGAGGACATGGCCCAAGAAGAAAGTCAGAAAAATCCATATTTTCATTAATGAAGGAGATGTGTTCTTTTACAGCTAAGAGACTAGAGGGGTATATGTACAAGTGGATAACATCACTAGAACGTCACTTTTAGCAATTTTCTGATGGCAATATGCTCTTCTCCATATTTACAGAGCTGCATTATGCCACTTTTTGAGGCTTAACGTCACCTTGTATATACGGCCCCTTTTCACGCACCACTTAGCATGAAAGTGGTGTGCGATGGGTGTTGCTGTGGACGTTCCACCACAACACCCATTGCTTTTGATGCTGCCCCAGATTTACAAGGATCTGTAAATCTGTGGTAGTGCCAAAAACTAACGGCATGCAAGAGCAGGTGTTAGAATGGCCAAATGAAGAGAAATACATTTATCTCTCCTTGTTTTTGCTTTTTTATATGTTCTGCATTCTGCAGCATGCATAGAAAGAGCAAAATGCCATTAATGATTGTTTAACTCCAGAAAGATGTCCCTTCCTGCACATAAACCATCAGTAAAAAATGACAATTTGCCACTTCACATAGAAGTTACAAATCCCCATCATTGATTGTTTATGTGCAGGAAGGGACGCCTTCCTGCACATAAACAATAATTCCCTGCAAAACAGGCACCCTTGCACTATTGTGAAAGAGTGTCTGTGTTGACACTAGGCAGCTAATTTTAGCGCCAGCGCTAGGGAAAACACAGGGGTGTCACTCTTCCATTTGGGAAATGCCGGAGTTTCCGCTGCCAAATTTGGTGCAGCTCTGCGCTCTGGCATTTATTTGTACATATGCCCCTAGAGTGTTCTAGTTATCTTTGTCATAACTTGCCTACACTGTATGTGGTAACCAGTACAGGTGTTTGTGTATTATAACATGGATCAGGAGGATTAAATTTAGGTCCATGAGTGTTGGAAAGAAAATGCTGCATGCATGTTTTAGAATGATAGGGCCATAACGCCAAACTTTCAACAGAGAATTGTGTTTAAAAAATTTAATTATAAGATCCTTTCTATATTATATTATTTATATCTGATTCAGGTTTATTAATTGGAAATTGCCAATCATTAAACATAGTCAGTTTGACTTTTGGAATTGAAGGTTTCTTTAAATCCTTCATTGTTTGAAATCCTAGCAAGTAGCTTGCCGGATAGATTTGTTTAGAAAGATAATTTCTTTTGCTATTATACAGACTCAAAATAATGCTTCTATACCTTGAACGTACCCACCCCCTCTGACCCCGAGTCCTGGAATTTCTATATCAGTCCAAGGACTCTAATGAGGTGCTAGTGTTGCTTTAAATTCATGTTTAAGACTGAAGTAGTTAATTTTGCACATCTTCATTTTCTATTTTCAAGTCATTGAATATAGCTGCTGACATAATTTTTTTTAACTGATTCACAATGCCACATGGTACCACACCAGCCTGACATATACAAGCCTTGACTGGTGGAGTTACAAGGATTAAACCACACCAAAGCAAATTTCTCCTGTATCCCAAAACAACAAGCAACAACTAGACCTAACCTGGCACAATGACGTGGCCCTGGCTAGATTTAAAGCCCAAATTTGACCAGAGTGAAGTCACTTGGCATCACCCTTGACACCAAGCTTTCCTTTAAATAACACATTGCCACGAAAAACAAGACTGCTTGGTACCTGCTCTCAAATAGATTTTAACACCAAGCTCTCCCTCAGTGTACACATTGCTTAGTATCCGCACTCCCTACTAAAGGAAGTGAACCCGATCCTTCCAGAAAGCAACTTCAGAACTGCAGTTCAAGCTCTTGTACTTCCACATCTGGATGTTGACAATAGCCAGCTCTGTGGACTCCTCTGGACCTGAAATCTAAGTTTAGACTTCAGGTCAAATGTTAGACTTCAGGTCTAAGCTTAGATTTCAGGTCTAAAGATAGACTTTAGATCTAAACTTAGACATCAGTTCTGAATTTCGACTTCAGGTCCAAAGTTAGAATTCGGGTCTAAACTATGGGCCCGATTCACAAAAGTAAACTGAGACGAAAGTTTAACTTTATGACTTTTGGTATTCACAAAGGGCATTTACAAGTAGTGAAGTTAGAGTTTTGTTTCAGTTTAACCTAAGTTAAACTGAGACAAAAGTCTAACTTAATGTTAAATGAGGAATGGAGAGAAAGTTGGGATTTCTTTGTAGATTTATTCTCAAGTAGATGCACCCATGACTGGAGCCGTCCAGCTGCGGAGAATCCAACGCCAAGACTGGCGTTGCCAAGGAATCCCCAACAACCGAGCGGCCACTCTCGAGAATGCCAAGACAAACATAAACAGCATGACCGTGAGTCGCGTGACACCACGCGACTCACGGAGTAATACAACCATTACAACACCTCCCTCCTTTAAAGGGTAAAGAAAGAACATTGAAAGCACTTGTAAGAAAACTGCATGAAGACAAAAATGAAAAGGTCAAAGCTGGATCACAGTAAATCTGCACTTCTAAATTGTATGTGAACTGTAAGTGCAACAAGGTAAGTACATAGAAACATTAAAACAATGTGCAATGTGAAATTACTCCAATACATAATCCTTCAACTTACAAGGAATCTGCCTAACACGTGAAGCCCTCTTGCAGGATGCCTCACACTATTCGCTTGGATCAATAACTAGTGGTTGGGCAGTTTGGACTGTAACCATCTCCGAACCAAAGTTAGGAATGGCCTCTTTATCCTGACGCAAGTCAAACCAGTCACAATATTCTGTCTAAAAATTGGTATGTTTACTAATAACATCTGCCTGTGAAGGAGAAACCTTGACAAGAGCCCTCTTGTTCCACCATCCCTTATTGTCCAGAAGGGCTGAACCTCTACTCACTTGTAGGACCAATACTGGTGAAGAGAACTTAGAACAACCTTTAGGCACTTTCTTGGATTTTTCTAAGAAGTGTGAAAGGCGCAACACCTGTGGTTGAATGTGGAGAGGTGTTATACGCCCACACTTTATCATGTACAAAAACCAACTGGTCTTGCCTGGAAGAAATTGCGGTTTGTATACCCTCCTTAATGATCCGGTTTCCTCTCTCAACTAGACCATTAGAAGAGGGTGAATACAAAGAGACCTTGAAATGAGAGATGTCGTGCATTTTGAGAAAAGAACACATTTTTTGTGAGACAAAATGCGTGCCTTTGTCAGTTACAATAATTTTATTAAAGCCTTCAACATCGAATACATTCTGCAAAAACTTAATTGCGTTTTCAGTTGTGGGTCCCTTGCAAAAACAATAATATAGCCATTTGGTGTGGTAATCAACTAGTAAAATCAAATACATGTTTTTACTGAGTAAATTCTCGTACGGATCAGAAAAGTCTAACCCCACTTTATCCCATGTATTCTCAGGAAGTGGGACAGGATGCAGGGGAGTAGAAAGAGTCTTCCAATGTTTGTCCGATAAGAGACATTCAGTACAACAATCAATCATTTTCTTGACCTGTGCATCCCTTTGACATGTCTTGGTGACACCTAAATGTCCTTGATGGGCAGTTTGAATGATGGTACTGCGTAGAGATTCAGGTGGAACAAACAAGTCGTGTCGCATGACCATGTTGTGAACTACAGATAACTCGTCAGCCACATTTGCAAAAGATCTCAACTCAGCAGATAAAATTCTACGTTCAGGCCATTTGTTAGTGATAAATACTTTGACTTTGGAAAGTGTGGTGTCATTATCGTATGCTGTGTTCCACTCACGTTCAGAGATGGGTGAACATTCAGAGATGGCATCAATAGCTGCAACAACGCACTCACCATCATCGGCTTCCTCAGGAGCTTCATTCAAAGACATTCTTGATAAACAGTCAGCCCTGAAGTTTTTCCCACCAGGTATGTGTTTAATAATGAAGTGAAACTCTTGAAGTTTTGAAAGTAGCCGAACAAGTCTGGAAGATGCTTTGTTAGAGGTGCTATTTGAGAGCATATGCATAAGTGGCTTATGATCGGTATAGATTTCGAACTCACGACCCCAAATATATGACTTGAATTTATGAATAGCCCAAACGCATGCTAGGGCTTCTCTCTCAATAGTGCTGTACCTGGTCTCAGCTGATTGAAGTGCTCTGGAGGCAAATACAACAGTATGCTCTTTGCCTGCCACCCATTGTCCCAACACAGCTCCCAAACCAGTAAGGCTGGCATCCACAGTGAGAAAACACTAATGACCATCCAAAAATGAATGTAATGCTGGAGAATCCTCAATGAGTTTTTTAACCTGTTCAAAAACTTTTTGTAGTTCCTCTGACCAAGCAAACTTTACCCCTTTCCTTAGAAGAGCCCTCAGAGGTTCTACAATTTGTGCATAACATTCCACGAATCTAGCGCAATACTCTGCTAGCCCAAGGAATGAACGCAAGGCATCTCTGTCATTGGGGGTAGTGCAGCATCTCTGATGGCCTTTATAAGAGAAAACTTGGGTTTTATACCGTTAGGTGAAAGAGTATGACCTAAATATTCTAGTTCTGGAACTTCAAATTTACACTTGTCATGTCTGACAGTCATTCCAGCTTTCTTGAGTGCTTCTAAAACTTTGACCAGAGTTTTATCATGCTCTATGGAATCGCCAGCATACACCAGAATGTCGTCCGGGTAAGCCTGTACCCTTAGGAATGTCGTTTAATAAGGTGTCCATTAACTTCTGAAAAACGCTGGCCGCGAAAGCCAGACCAAAGGGTAACCTAAGATATTTGTAAGCTCCGAATGGGGTTACAAATGTGGTCAGTTCTTGAGATTTTAATGAAAGTGGAATCTGGTGATATGCAGATTTTAAGTCAAGTAAGGAAAAGTACTTAGTACCGCCTAAATTAGCTAATAAATCGTGGATCCTTGGTAGTGGATGGCAATCCACAATAATGTTGCTATTAAGGGAGCGCAAGTCAGCACATAATCTGACCCCGCCTGACCTTTTGCGAGCTAAAACTACTGGGGAAACCCACTCAGAAGAATTGCAAGGTGCAATGATTGTTTCATCACATAAGTTCTTTAGTACTTTTTTTAATTCATCTCTTGCACTCAAAGGAAGAAGACAAACCTTATGGATGAAAGGTTGTGCATTTGATTTGAGACGAATTTCATGCACGAAACCTAAAACATTCCCAACCTTATTCTAAAACAAGGCAGGAAATCGGTTAATAATACTATCAATATTGGAATCAGAAACAGACAGATTGGAAACATTGATATTCTCACACTCATGGTAGCTATAATAATCAGATGGAATATCCCCCAGACTAACAGGTTGATCTGAACCTGGTTTAAGGTACAAACCCATTTTGGCTAAATCAAGCCAACCAAGGATGTTTTGTACTTTAAGAGCTACATAAACTTTGGTAAAAGTGCGTCTGCCTAAACATTCTACTCTGGAATGAAAGTATCCTAACATATCTATATATTTTTCACCATAAGCTTTAGGGTTCATGTCAGATTTAGTAAGAGAAATATGACTGCCCCAGTTTGTATGAAAACTAGAATCTGACAATATGGTGATGGGAGAACCTGAGTCAGCTTTCATCTGTAAAGGAATTTTACCACCCAATAGTTCACACCATGGGCCTTTGACCTTGTATAGATCAACAGAGTCACAGTCAATGGATAAAAGTACATTGTTGAGGTTTTCAGAACACAAGTCTAAGTTTTCATTGACTTCAATATTGTTGACCCTGGTAAATCTCTTACCACCTCTGCATACGGCTTGAAAATGTCAGATTTTTTTACAAGACGAACATCTTTTGCCCAAAGCAGGACAGTTGGAAAAGTTGCCCACGTGGTTCTTCGAGCCACATCTGTAACAAACTGTTGGTTTCCTGGATAACTGACTAGAAGATTTGTTGACAAGATTAACAGAGCAAGTGGAAGAAGAGCATTCATCAACCATATGAACACTTTGTTGTGTTTTACCTTCTTGTAAAATCTTGGAAGAAATAGTTGCACGTTCTATACCCTTAGCAATATCAACTGTTTCAGATAAAGAAGGATTTTTACAACTCAGCAAACGCTCTTGAATTTATTTTGAGAAGCTGGAAAGAATAAATTGGTCTCTGATACACATGTCTGTACTTTCACCAAATTCACAGGTGGATGCTAAAATTCTAAGTTCAGCAATGTAATCTTCTTTTTTTAAATAATCTTTATTGTGCATTTTTTAACCTTTTCCACAATACCCAAACACCCAACCCGCCCCACCCAACCCGCCCCAACCCCCCCCGGTTAGGGAAAAACAGATCATCAAGCCATACAAAATCATCTTTAAAAATATCATTTGATAGGCAAACATAGTAAAATCAGCAGTAATATGACACAGATGTAATCAACAGACCCTTATTTAAAGTGTGAGGTGCGGAATAAATATGATGACAGGGCTACCAGTAATACATATTAACCAAGCTTCCAGCTTTAACGCCTTGTATAAAGTGCAATGTGCGGAATAAATATAATGAAAGGGCTGGCCGTAATAAATATTAACCAGGCTTCCTGCCTTTAAACATACTATTCCCTTCAGCACAATAATGCCACAATAAGAACTAAATCCTGGAATCATTCAAAAATCACCATCAGGCTGTAATTTAAAGTGCAAAATGCAGATCTAAAAGACGATCCCTCCTATATGTTCAAACCCCTCAGTTTTCTAATCTAGGTAAGGGTGCCCATATTAGCTGACCTTTTTTCTTTGTTTTAACTCCCTTCCTGGCATAGATTGCTTTCTCCAAGCTGGAGGTAGCTAATAAACGGGCCAGCCAATGTTGAAATTGCGGAGGTTGTAGATCTAGCCATGCTGTGGCAATTATCAGTCTAAAAATCATCATAGCAGCACCCAAAAAATAATCTATCTCAGGAAATGACTTCTCGCTAGTAATCCCTAGTAAAATTGCCTTTGGGCTCAGTATGACATTAATATCTAATTTAGTAAGAAAAAAGTTTTGTATTTCATTCTTAAGCTGATTCAAAGATGGACATGTTGCAAACATATCAATAATGTCGGCACCAAACGCGGAGCAACGCGGGCACTTAGTACCATGCCCTTCAGTGGCGGCTCACAGAGGGAGTACTGCGGGTTGGTGGGGCGAGGCGGGGGAGGGGCAGGGTGGGGGGTAGTGAACTTCGGCATACGGCGGAACGGAGTAAAGTAAGTAAATAAATAAATAAAACAATTTACCTTGCGCGCTGCATCTCCAACTCGGCGATGCAGCGCGCAAAGTAAATTGTTTTATTTATTTACTTACTTTACTCTGTTCTGCCGTATGTCGAGTCCACTACCCCCCGCCCTACCCCTCCCCCGCCCCGCCCCACCGCTCTGCAGCACTCCCTCTGCGAGCCGCCACTGATGCCCTGAGCTCCACTTAGCAATTCTCTCAGGCGTGTAATAGAGCATAAAACAAGTTTTAAAAAACTGCACTTGCAAATTGGCCGACATTAACACAGTTTGGGATAGACTGAGAGCTTTTGCAAATTCATTTTCAGTAACCATCAGCTTACCCTGCCATTTTACACACTGTTTGTCAAGATCATCTTTCATTTCACTATTCAGCAGCTGATAGATTGACCCGATACAAATTGAGTTCTCTGTTGTTAACCTATCCACCAGTACATTCTTATCAAAGCCACTCGAGCCCCTCACTTTTCCCTGACTATAATCTCTTATTTGCAGGTATTTAAAGAACTCTCTGTTGTTGATGCCGAATTTTACCTTTAATTCATCGACCGAGACAAGACCCCCCGAAGAAAAAAAAGTACCCAATTTCTCTATACCTGCCACATACCATACATGCATGTAACCGTCATTAAAGATTTCAAGTAAATTTGGGTTGTTCAGAGTTGGAGTTTAAAAGTTCAGTCTCCCCAGACCAAGGAGCTTCCGTATAGCGATCCAAGCCTTTCCAGTGCCCAAAAGGCACTTGACCCTAACTTTTTTATAGTAACTATACTTCACTTGTCTTAACAAACACCCCCAGGCCTCTCTCCCCAGCAATAATACATATATGGAAGGTGTAATATTTGGTGAAGCCTCTTGTGGAGGTCCCATCAACAGAATCCGGCTATATTGCAATACTGAAGCCCAACAATACAGTCTAAGATTTGGAAGGCCCCCCCCCTTTCTCTTGGGAGTGAGAGATGCCTCAGCGCTCTTCTTGGCTTGGAGTAGGCCCATAAAAATCTAGTAAATAGTGTCTCAAAAAGTTTAAAACACTCACTAGGGAATTCTAATGGGATTGCTCGAAAAAAGTATAAAATTTTTGGAAAATAAATCATCTTTATCAGATTACAACGGCCCATCATGGTAAGGAGCAAATTGTTTAACTTGCCAGCCCTTTCTTAGTTCTGTCTACCAAAGGATCTAAATTTATGTTAACAATAGATTCCACTTTCGAAGAAATGTAAACACCTAAATATAACGCTTTTCAACTACTCTTTCATCCACGAAGGCAATCTTCTCATTGACAACAAACTGCATGTTATCCTTATTTAGCGAGAAACCAGATATACCCCCAAACGCAGCCGCTTCTGTCTCTATTGCCTTTATAGCCCCTACAGAGCTAGGTGTTACAACTGCCACGTCATCTGCATAAACCAAGATCTTTGTTTCATGGCCATGCGTCATTATTGATAGAATAGCAATGCTTTGCGCTATTTTTCTTAAAAATGGATCAATATACAACGCGAACAGGAGTGAGGAGCAAGGACACCCATGTCGCGTTCCCCGAGTGATCGTTACTACTCCTGTCATGCTTCCCGAGATACAAACTCTTGCTGTAGCATTATGATACAGGGCCTTAACTCCCTGCACAAAACCCAGGCCAAAATTCCTCGCGTGCATAGCCTGCCATAGGAACTGCCAAGAGACCCTATCAAATGTTTTCTCGGCATCTAGCAAAATAAGAGCCTTAGGGTCTCCTGACACTTCCGCTGCATCAAAAAGTGAAATCACACGCTGAATATGATCAGTGGTGTCCCTGCCAATAATGAAGTCATGCTGTTCCTGAATTACCAATCTTTTAACAACCTGAGCTAATCGAGCTGCTAAAACCTTAGAGTAGATCTTGGAATCACCATTTATTAGCGTGATTGGCCTATAAGAGCCGAGCTCGGCCGGTGGCTTATCCTTCTTAAAAAAAAACACTATTTTAGCCAGTGACCAGGAATCAGGTGGTGCGGAGCCATGAAATATATCATTAAACAGAGTCTGCATCTGAACTTTCAGATGGGGGGCAAAGATTTTATAAAATTCAGAAGGAATTGCATCTACACCAGCAGCTTTACCCGGGGGGAGACTAAAGATTGCTAAAAATATTTCTTCCCATGTTAGCTCTTCTTCTAGGGTTTCTCGCTCTTCTACAGATAATTTACTTGAAGGCACAGCTTCCAAAAACAAATTGATTTGCCTGGGGCAGACCCGCTTACCCTCTGTATACAAGTTCTGATAAAACACTTGAAAAGCCTCTCTAATTTTGTTATCATTGGTGACGACCCCAAAAGCAGGATCACGTATTTCCCTGACCTCCCTATTAGTACACCTCTGCCTAGCTCTTACTGCCAGGTGGTGCCCTACCTGATCACTACACTCATAAGATCTTTCTTTCCAAGCAATATACTTCACTGCTGCCCTATTTGCAAATATCGACTTTAAGTCTGCCCTTGCGAGTGTAACCTTAATTTGTGCTTCCTTTACATCCCCTGCTTGCTTTATAGCCTTCACTAGATTTTCCTCAGCTGCTGCTAAATTATCTTGCTTAGCTTTAATCATCTGCCTGTCTTGTTTTCCTTTATTCAGTGAGAATTTTAGTGTCTCTCCCCTTAAGCAGGCCTTAAACGTATCCCACACCGTACTTACGGAGGCACTGCCAGTATTCTCTTCAAAGAAAATTGGGATCCACCTGCTGATGTACTTGCAATACTCCTCATTGAAGAGGAGTGCACGTTCAAAACTCCATGCACTTACCGGCTTCCCCCCTATTCCCTGTAGCTCTAAAACAAGAGGATTATGGTCCAAAAGGAACCGGGGGTATTGCTCAATTTGACAAGTCGTGGTAAGCTTGTTAGACACAAAAAAGTAATCAAGGTGGGCATGTGTACCATGTGGGGCGGAATAATATGTGTACCTATCCACCATCTGGTTCTTTTTATACCACACATCGACAAAACCGTGATCTTTGCATATCCCTTTGAGGGTTTGATATACCTTAGGCTTCCTACCGGAGTATGGTGCCTGTCCACATATATCAAAGCTTCAGGGGAGATTAAGATTAAAATCCCCACACAAAACTAGAGGTTGGGGCGATATGTTAAATCCTTAGAAACCTGACTTAAAACAGTGGGATCATCGAATACACTGCCATAAACTGAGCACAGCGTAAATTTTCCCCCACAAGATGAATGACAGACTACTGCTACCCATCTCCCCCTTGGATCGATCCCTATTTGTGAAAATTGTAGTGGGCTTCCTCGGGCCAGGATCGCCACACCCGCAGTGCACACACCTTGTGAGGTACCAGCTATGAGTCTATTGCCCAGCGAATTAAGGACATCCCTCTGTGAGGCTTTTATGTGAGTCTCCTGAAGGCAGACAATGTCCGCTCTCAGGAGTCTTAAGCCTAAGGCAGTTCTGGCTCTTTTCTTAGGGTCATTAAGACCACATATATTAATGGATGCGATACGGATCATTTGCCTGTCATTCATTGGGTACTTTTACCCTGCATCCTACACACCATCTCTTCACAATTGTGTTATCACCGTGAGCGCCCCTATTGACCATTGCCCAACCTCTGGACCTCTTTCCGCTCTCATTTCGATCGGACTGATTACGAACCTCTTCCTTGACCTGCTCCCCCTGACCATACCCCCTTCCCCCACCCCCCACCCATCCCACACCACTGAGCAACCAGGCCTAGCCTGAATGACGCCATCTGACACAACAAACCCCACTCCCTGGGCTCCCTCCATCTCCCCCCTGAAGAGAACATCATGTTTTTATTCTTACGACTTTTTTAACCCTTTCACTCACGTTCCGCAATTCTCAGATTTTTACCCAGAATTGAGACACATGTTTAAACCTATCACCCACTAAATCAGACCCCGCCCTGTTGCTCTGACAGAAATTCTTGGGCCTGAATCTCCGAAAAGAAGGTACGGGTACGACCCTTCCAAACTACCTTCAATTTTGCAGGATTTTGTAGGTACACTTTGGCACCTAATTTCTGGAGGGGGGCAAACATCTGCCTTAGCCATCTCTGATCTACTGTTGCATGGGCGAAGTCCGGCCGTGCAAAGAAGGTGACTCCCTCAAATTCTCTTCTAGCATTAGGGCGAGCCAAATCAAAAATACTTTGTCTCAAAAGAAAATTTTCAAAATAAACCAACATAGCCCTAGGGTATGCGTTACTGTCTGCCTGCTGTTTTTTGGGAGTAAGGGGGAATCGGTGCGCCCTCTGGATTTCCTTTCCCCCTTTAAGAGTTTAATAACATAACCTCTAGAGTCCCCTCCCTCTTTCCCTTCCGGGATACCCAATAGCCTCAAATTGTTCCTTCTTTGCCTGTTCTCATAGTCCTCCATCTTCCACATCATCTCTGTGAGCTTGGGGTCTTGGAAGGAGCTTGTTGTATTTAACTCAGCGACCTCCTGTTCAAGAGTATCGGTTCGAGCCTCTAAGTTGGACATCCGGTCGGAGATTTCGGTACATGTTAAACTTATTTCCTGACCGCTCCTTGTATTTTCTTAGAGGCCTGCCGTGCCCGTCGATTGTCTGACCGAATTTCTGCTTGCATCTGTTTGATTGTAGCCAAGATTAGAGAGGGTGGTGGTTCCAGTGGTGGTGTCCTCCAAGTTCTGAGCCGGATTGTCTAATGGTTGGACTGCGGAGTAATCCCAACTGAGCCTGGGGTCCTTTTTCTCGAGGACTCTTTTTGGGCCTTACCAGCCTTGCTTTCCCCTGCTAGCTGTCTCTTATCTATGCTGGAGGCCTTTTTTTACTTTTTGACCCCCCTGATCTTTTTTCCCCCTGTCCTGCAGAGACATTGTACCCACCCTGCGAACTACTACTAGATGACATAGTAAGCGACGACGTTGATGAACCTAGATCTGGCATTGAAGAACCCGAGTCCTCGTTTAAGGAGAAGAATTTCTACCCCCCCCGTCCGGTCAGGGGAGGCCATCTTACCAAGGACCCCGATGGAGTCAAAGCCAGAAGAGATAGGAACAACTTCAGTTGATTGTTCAAGAGGAGGGATCGGGGGCCCCCCACGATCGCCAGGGTCATCCTCACTAATGTCCTCAGGATTGTGCTCCCCACTGATAATCTGATCAGACTGACCTTCCCCCCCCTGCATCCTCCTTGGGGGTGGCTATGCAACTCTCCACTTCGCCTGTTTTTATTTTTCTAACAGCATCCGCATCTAAGACGGGCTCGGGCAGCCACTCCTGCTCTTGAGTAGCGGCGGATGCAGAAACAGAAGCAAGCGCTGAGGGGAGAGCCGCGGTAGCAGGGTCCTGATTTTTCACTGATCCAGGATTTTTCACAGGAAAAAGATCCAAGATCGCGGGTTGATTTTCCCCTGCCACCAGAAAATTGCGCCTGTGGGTGGTTCTCTTGCTTGAAATGTCATTCAACACATCCCCTTTTTTTTGTTCTTAGATTCTGCCCCAGTCTCCTTGAGGCGCCCATGGTGCATGCTGGGTTTAAAGTCCCCGCAGGGATCGAGCCAGTAGCAACGGCTGCCAGACTTGTAAGTCTCTTGGAGGTCTTAGAGGATCTACCAGCCATCAGGAAAGCAAAGTTGGTCCAGTTGGCAGCAATAATGGAGCACACCTGTCTCCAAGCACCACCTCGGGCTACACGCTGAGTCGTCACGGGAGTCGCCACAGGGCGTCTCCTAACAGTGCCTCGCTTCGAGGCCAAGCAGCTGTGCCGGGTTACGGAGGTCCAGGTGATCCCAAACCGAAGTAGACCCTCCGACATTACTTCATCCACCTCCAGGCTCACATTCCCGCCATTGCATCACTCGGGAGACGCCATAAGCGAGCCATCAGTAAGAGGAGGGGAGGGAGCCCACCGGTTAGCGGGCCGTTAGCCAGACGCCATCTTGCTCCCAAAATGCTTTTTAGCAATGTAATCTTTAACGCTTTCTTCTAAGTTTTGTTTGCGTTTAAAGAAGTTATGACGTTCTAAGACAATGCTAGGTTCATCAGAGTACTGTTAGCTTAAACGTGAAAAGCTTCTTGATATGTGTCCAAACTGTCACCTGAATCACTGGGGCGGGAATCACAGGTAGATTCTCAAAAACTTGCTGTGCTGCTACTCCTAGACAACCATACAAAATGGCTACTTTGCGGGCAGGAGAATATTTAACAGCATCAATTGCGACGAGATAATTTTCAAAGCCTTTTAACCACTGTCGCCATTTGAGTGCCAGTGTGCCAGGGTTTTGTAAGAAAGGAACTGGTCTTTGAAACTGTTGAGAAGAAGTCGTAAATGCAGAGTGAGAGAATACCAATTATGATAAGCTTATGTCACAAGGTATAAGCAATCTTATGAATAAAGTGCCAATCACTGAAAATATGTGCAATGGCTCTTTAAAATAATAGTCAAAGCGTGCTTATCGCTGAAATGTAGGTTGCTTGTAAATGGATTTAGTATGTTTACTATAAAAATGGCTTTCTGTAAATAAAGTTTGAAGCAGTATGAGCACGATAAGCAATAGTAAACTGAAGATAATGATAAAAGCCTGCCTATCACTGATGAATGGATGCACAATAGGCCTTGTAGATTGTAATATAAATTTGTAGAAAATTGTAAAAGCGTACCTATCGCTGATGAATGGAAGTGCAATAGGCTATGCTTGCAAAAGCGTGCCTATCGCTGATGAATAGAAATGCAATAGGCTTTGTAAAATGGTAATAAAAGCGTGCCTATCGCTGCTTGTAAAAGCGTGCCTATCGCTGATGATCAGAAAACGTAATAAACTGAAAGCACAATAGGCTTTGTGAAAATAACAATAAGCGTGCCTATCGCTGCTCATGAAAGCATGCAACTGATGATCGGAAAGCCCAATTGAATGAAAGCGCAATAGGCTTTGTGGAAAAGACAATAAGCGTGCCTATCGCTGCATCAATTAAGTTACATGAGTGATTTCAACATCTTATTTTTTTAAAAAGATGGCCGCCTGACGTGTTTACGTCATTACCAAGGCGACGGTTGTGCAAATTTTCTATGTTTGGTGGCCTTATACTGCTGTGCACTGTGCTTGCTGCGTAGCATTCTATCGCGTAATAGTAGAAGATGCACGCGCATACACATTCAAAGTGCGTGCCGGTGTGCGCCGAAGCTCGGGCCAAACCAAACTGTCACACGCTGCGGAAATCAAGCAAAGTAAGGTAAATGAATTTATCCAACCTTGAGCCAGGGTCGTTGAAGAGCTGAGCCAGCCAGAAGTAGTTGCGCTGGATTTTCAGAAATGTAGAAAGCTGTAACTGCTCTCCTGTGAGATTGAAAATAAGATTGGACGGCAGGATCTCAGCGGTGGGTGCGGAAGAAGTTCCCGCTCGTCGCCAAGTTGTTAAATGAGGAACGGAGAGAAAGTTGGGTTTTCTTTGTAGATTTATTCTCAAGTAGATACACCCACGACCAGAGCCGTCCAGCTGCAGAGAATCCAACGCCAAGACTGGCGTTGCCAAAGAATCCCCAACAACCGAGCTGCCATGCTCAAGAATGCCAAGACTTACATAAACAGCATGACCGTGAGTCGCGTGACACCACCCGACTCACGGAGTAATACAACCATTAAAACACTTCACTGCTTGTAAATGCCCTTTGTGAATACCAAAAGTCATAAAGTTAGACTTTCGTCTCAGCTCATCATAATCATCAAAATACTTTATTTCTGTCTAGTGACCGAAAAAGTGCAGTTGCAATAAATACATTATTATAAAAACATAAAATTGTCAATAAAATATATAGTTGTTAGGATAAAAACTGAGGAATAAAATACGGCTGGTGAGGATCCTAAGGGGAAACAAATGCCGCTATCAACATAAACCTCCATAACAACCTATAACTAGGCTATAAAGGGGTCCGCCATGATGGATACACCCGCCACACAAGTCTATAGAGAACAAAAACAAAAAAAATTATCCCTCTCTTAACGACTATAGATCTTAGGTACACTGACCTGCTATTAAGTAATTAAAATCCTAAGGATAAAAAATAAAAGGACAGAATTAAGATCGAATAATAAAATCAAGTTGAACTATTGGTGCTGGATTTATGGGAATCATGCCTCATACATAGATATCAACAATAACGATTACAGATTCCCAGCTGATAGTCTTTTCAGTCGTATTGACCAAGCCCCCCAGAGGAAACGTGAGACCGCAAATACTTTTGAGTCTTTCGTATCACTTTTCAATAATCGCAGAGCCTCCTAATAATGTCTTACACCCTCCAGCTTGCACAATGCAATTAACCATTTTTTGCATAAGATGGAATATCTGGAGCAGAAGAACAGGAAATGCTCCTCTGTTTCCTTTGTCAATGAGCAAAAGTGGCAGCTCTCTAATCCACACTCCATTTTGCACCATCTCATGGTAAAGGAACTTAGAAGTAAGATGTTAGTTTCTAAACTGGATATACAAATGTTTGACCCCTGAGGGGTAAATCCTGTCCATATATATTTCAAATCTGGGCAAGCATTTGTGAAGCAGAAATTGGCCTGTTAGAGAGCCCCTCCCTTTGTTCAGCTGAGATTCTAATCAATGCCTGTTCCCAATAGGTTTTATTCAGGAACAGCTGAGCACTTTTGGTAACTTCATCAGGAGTACTCCAGAAACTTCCCAGATTAAGCAGTTCAAACTGCTTTTAAACGTACTTCAACCATGGGGTATGGACGAGTTTGACACAATTAAGCAGGTCCCTCAGTGCCACTCTGTAAAAAGTTAATTCCAAAGTAGGCCATACCCTCACCCAATATAGTAATGGTTTTAAAAGAGATACCAAATGGATGGGGTTAAGGGGTAGATCAAATCTCAACGGGACCAGTGGGGCGCTTTGTGGCAGATTGAGAAGACCTTTGATAAATTAGTTTTCCTCAATAGATAACAGAGATGCATCGGTGTAGCCTCAAATCTCTGCCCAGCAGAGGGCAGCTGACTCTGTAGTGGCTTGGTAGATTTTTAATGCCGGTGACATGAACCGTCCTGCAGTTGACTTATGTTTCCTTCTGAGTAAGAGAGCACACGCTGATTTAATGTGACCTTGGTCTTATATATTTGCTTCCCCTATTTTAGAGAGTCTGTCAACCTTATACCCAAATAATCGAAATGGGCGGTTAGCTCTATCAAGGAGCCCTTGATTCTCATCTTTTCTCTATAGGACCTGTGAGGATTAATCCCCATAAATTTACTTTCGTCTCAGTTTACCTTTGCGAATCGGGCCCTTAGACTTTAGGTCTAAACTTAGACTTCAGGCCTAAACTTAGACTTCAGGTCTAAGTTTACCTTTGTGAATCGGGACCTTTGTCTCTTCACTAGGCCCCACTTATAGGTATCAACCTGTTATTTTTTGCCTTAGACCCCGATGGAAGTGTGTACACCCTCCACTGTGCATGGTGCTTCAGTAATCACATTGTGCATTTGCACAGTGTAGAGCATTCCAGTGCCCAGCTGTAACCTACAGAGTTCATTTGTAATAGTAAGTCAGACAAGATAGTGTACCCCAGTCGCCTGTAAGTGTTGGGGGTGACCAGAGCGAATGTCACACTTCACCTAATAAATAATATACATGGTTAAGTCAATGAAAAAAGTGGTTGAGTTTTTAAAAAATGCACTTCATTCTCTCTATTATCTGAAGATTTTGTAGCAGTGGGAGCCACTTTTAAAAATACGGGCCTGATTCACAAATGTAAATTTACATATTTGTGTAAGTTTACGTTTTTCCAGTATTCACAAAACTGCATTTTAATAGTAAATTTACAAGTATGGGGACTCTGAAATCGGAGGCGAGAAATCCGCACATAAAAAGATAGGACAGGCCAATCTTTCTATGTGCGAAGTTCTCTGCCCGATTGCAGAGTCTCCGCACTCATAAACTTACTATTAAAATGTAGTTTTGTGAATACTGAAAAAGTATAAACTTACCCAAAAGTGTAAGTTTACCTTTGTAAATTAGGCCCACAGGGCTTAACCCCTGGTAGGATCGGGCACCAGCAATGAAAATACTGCCAACACGAATAACTAATCCCCCAGTTGATTCATCTATGGCCCCCACCAGCTCTGCTCTGAATACTACTTTCCTTAATGCCACTGATGGAAACATCGAAGGTCCATGTCTTTACAATAAGTTAGGTAATATAATAGCAAGTACAACGAATGAGTGGTCAGAGAATGTGCAGGGGACTGAAGCCGAAATCAATCCTGGAATATGTGTTGTGGGCAGTGGGCAGTGTCCCCGCAGAAGTTGAGATAAAAGTTAAGTGGGCTGTTTATCTAACTGAAAATTACATGTTTTAGTAGATTTTAATCAGGTTTGATATAAAATGACTTTCTGATGTTACACTTATTGCCTGAACTTTATTAAATAGTTAGAAAGATTACTTTTGTGAAAATGTGCAGCGAGTTGTAATGCTGATCGATGCTGGAAAGTAATTCCTTAGTTGTGAGAGTCCACTGTATTTTGTTGTCTGATATTACAGAGCATTATGCAATGTCTGACACATTTCTATGTTGGCAGATTCCAATTTATGTGGATATGGGATGTAATTGTGTGAGACTGGGGTCTTTTCATGTAGTTGCTGCAGATACATGTGTTCATTGCAGTTGTGGAGTGCTGTCTCTCAAGTTTGACAACCTTTGCTGAAGTTGATTCCATTCACCAAAATCCACTGCAGGCATGAAGCTATTTGCTTTGGCAGCTTTTTATTGCTGGTGTACGATCTCTGATTGCATTCCAACCAGGAATGGTTCCCAGGCACACCTAAACTTAACTATTCCTTAACAAATGAAATCCCATAAGGGTTGTTGTAATAGGTTGTTAGTCGGAGTCACACAGGCTCGCGTGACTCTCTCTCTCTGCTCTCTGCATTTGCATTCTGTACTTGTTGCATCCTATTACATGTATATGCATTTTCATCTGGTCCCAGTGTTTCACTGGAACATTCTTGTGGAACGCTGTGAGCCAGAGGTGTCAGTGCTGCAGCCTCAACCTGTTGGGCTGCACTTGCTGTGTCGCAGAATAAACCTTCTTTCCTACACTTGCTGGACTGGAACTGAATTCTTCACAGTACTATATATTGATTTGAAGTTGTGATTCACGAGCGGTCCGTCTCAGCTGTTGGGGGGTCCTTGGAAACGCTAGACTTAGCATTGGACTTGCAGCAACTGGACAGCTCCAGTTCATGGGTGCTACTCTGCTACCAGAAATAAACTCTTGAACTCATCTGCTGTGTCTGCCTCCTTACTAAAACTTGGCTATGAGCGGACCCACCTTGTTCCTGCACCCACTGCCAAGATTTGGAGCGGTTCCTGCTTTTTGCCTATTTCCTGCTGTCCTGCTGCCTCGCTGGATTCGTCGTTGCCGCACGCTGGATTCTGCCTTCAAGTGGCTCCCGGCTGCATATCGCTGGCGCTCCCGGCTAAGTGGCTCAGGCACTACCCCTATCAAAATCAGGTACCGGCAAGGCACGCGCGCATGCACGCTAAAAACGTCGCTCGAGGCTCCGCACGTTACTAGGCAACGTTAGCCTCACTGCTCGGCAATATTATACGCGTTGGCAAGACAACGCGTCTCCTCATCGTTTCGCATTTCGCGCTGCTGCCAATTTGTTTTAAATAAACAAAACACAGCGCTTCCTTTTCCGCCAGCGCGTAAGACATTGCTGCATAATTCAAAAATCACGCATTACTTGCCGCTACTGCCGCTATTTGTGACTTTTCTTTCTTTGAATGCAATTCATCGCTACATTATTTAAGCCTGCTTTTAATGCACACATCATTTTAATACTCATATTTTCAATTGTCAATGCCCTCAACAGTTCAAACTCCTGCTTAATTTATTGCCATGGCTTCTGTACAACAATTCCAACAACCTGCTTCATTTTTGCACTCTCTTGGCAAAGCTATCATTAAATGGTGACAATGGCTAAAAGGGTTTGAAAGTTGTCTTATCTCAATTGACGCAGTCAAATACTCTCAAGCACGCAAAGTAGCTAACTTGTATGGATGTCTTGGCATCGCTGCAAAACATGTATTTGAGATCCTTCCTCAATGTTCAGCACCTAGTGAATCAGGTGATGATTGGGATGTATATAAGGAGGCTTTGGCACGTATGTCCAAACAGTATGCTGAGAAACCCAGCATTGTTCTCGAGCGGCACAATTTCTTTAAGTGTAAACAAAGTTCTGATGAGAATGTAGAGGACTACATTGCTGAGCTAAGAATCCTCGCAGCAACTTGCGAATTTGGTGCTACACAGACATGTGCATTAAAGATCAGTTCATCTTCTCGTGTTTTTCTAAAAAATCCAAAAAAAGGTCACATAGCTGCAAAAACCCTACCCTAATATAAATGATTGATATTGCTAAAGGTATTGAATGCACAACCATCTCTTCTAAGATTCTACAAGAAAGTCAGATACATCAAAACGTCCATGTCATCGAAGTCAATTCCGTGTGCACTGTAAAAGCTGGAAACAAATTCCCCAAGCAACCACCCAGGAAAGCCTTCAGTTGCTTCAAATGTGGATCTAAGAACCACTTAGGGAACTCACCTCTTGCAAAAAAAATGGACACTTCCAGGCCGTATGTAGAGGAGGAAAGAAATTCACCAGGGTCAACAGTATAGAAGTCAACAAAGACTTAGACAATTGTTGAGGAAAATTACATAACGTTGTCTTAACCGCTGAATGCAATTCCATTGATCTAGGTCAAATCAAAGGGCCTTGGGGTGAGGTAACTATTGTCGATGTTCCTTTACAAATGGAAGCAGACTCAGGGTCATCTATCACCATATTATCTGATGTCACATTTCATACAAATTGGGATAACAGCGTTGTTCTTTCTAAATCTGATGGTAACCCAAAAGCCTGTGGGGAGACGTACCTTTAGCAAGTTGTATGTTGCCTTAAAAGTTAGTAACACCATAGGTTGGATGAACTTAGCAAAAATGGGTTTGTATCTCAAGCCAGGCGCGGAACAACCCATCGTCCCTGGAGATATTCCTCCTGGTTATTATGATTATGCTGAATCACACAATGCAAATGTCTCTAACCTTTCTCTTCCAGAGTCAAACATTCAACCAAATGTATTTAGCTCTTCCATTTCAGGAACTGGTTTTGATCACATCCTTGATCAGTTTTCCTCGGTGTTTAACAAAAAGTGGGTAGCGTAATTGGTTTTGAACATCAGATTTCCCTCAAGCCCAATGCGCAACCAGTCATTCACAAAGTCCGTCCTTTGCCATTAAGCGCAAGAGAATTAAAGAAAGTCTTGAAAGACCTATGTGATGAAAACATCATCACACCATGCCACTCATCTGAATGGGTTTCTCCCATAGTTTTAGCCCGCAAAAGGTCTGGGGAGGTCAGATTGTGTGCCGACTTGTGCTCCCTCAATCACAATATTTTAGTGGATTGTCACCCCTTGCCCAGGATCGATGATTTACTAGCCAACTTGGGAGGAGCTAAATATTTCTCCATTTTAGATTTAAAGTCAGCATACCATCAAATTTCCCTTTCCTCTGAGTCACAAGAACTTACCACCTTCGTGACTCCATTTGGGGCATATAAGTACCTAAGATTACCTTTTGGGCTGGCCTATACTGCCAGCGTAGTCCAGAAATTGATTGACACCTTACTGGAAGAGATACCTGGTGTGCAAGCATACCAGGACGACATTTTGGTGTACGCTGGCAGTCGAGCAGAGCATGACAAAACCTTAGTCAGAGTACTGGAGACACTTTACAAAGCTGAAATGACCATCAGCAAGGACAAGTGCAAGTTTGCAGTTCAGGAACTAGAGTATTTAGGACACACTCTTTCATCCAATGGTATTAGACCCAATTTTTCTCTAATCAAAGCCATTAGGAATGCATCTCCACCTAGTGATAAGGAAGCACTTTGCTCCTTCCTGGGACTTGCGGAAGATTTTTGCTAGGTTTTTTCAAGGTCATTCACAAATTGTGGAACCACTGAGGGGTCTTCTAACAAAAGGGGCCAAATTTGAGTGGTTTAATGAACTCCAACTGGTGTTTGATCACGCCAAGAAACTCATTGAAGAGTCTCCAGCACTGCATTCATTCCAAGATGGTCACAAATGTTTTCTATCGGTGGAGGCCAGTCTTCATGGTCTTGGGGCTGTATTAGGACAATGGGTTGGTGGCAAAGAACATACTATAGCCTTTGAGTCCAGAACACTCCAACCTGCAGAAACACGATATAGTACCATCGAGAGGGAGGTTCTTGCTTGCGTTTGGGCCATTAACAAGTTTAAATTGTACATCTGGGGTCATGAGTTCGAACTATACAGCGACCACAAGCCCCTCATGCATTTACGTACCAACAGTGGCCCGAACAAAGCATCAGCCAGACTCATCCGCTTACTTTTTCAACTCCAAGAATATCATTTTAACATCAAACATATTCCTGGAGGGAAGAATTTTAGGGCAGTCTGTCTTTCTAGAATGGCCCTGAATGAAGCACCTAGTGAAGCGGATGACATTGAGCGTGTAGTTGCTGCTATTGATGCTGTAGTTCAATGTTCACCCATCACAGAGAACAAATGGAACACTGCCTATACCAGTGATGTAACACTTTCAAAAATCAAAACATTCATCACTACTCTTTAGCCTGAACACAGAAATGTATCTAGTAAAATGAAAGCATTTGCAAATGTAACTAATGAATTAACTGTAGTACATGATATGGTTATGCATCACGATCCTTTTGTTCCCCCCAAGGCTCTACGCCACACAACCATTCACATAGCCCATCAAGTGCACTTAGGCATTACCAAGACCTGTCAACGCATGAAGCAATACTCTTGGTGGCCCTCAATTGATTCCCAGGTTAGGACCAGATTGGTAAATGTACGGAATGTCTCCTATCAGACAAACATTGGAAAACCCTTTCTTCTCCTCTTCACCCTGTCCCTTTCCCAGACAATCCATGGGACAAAGTGGGCCTTGATTTTTCTGGCCCATATGAAACTCTATCATCTGACAAAATATCTAATCCTGCTTGTTGATTACCATACCAAATGGATTTACTATTGTTTTTGTAAGTGGGCTACCACTGAAAAAGCTATTACATTTTTGAGAAAGGTATTTGACATAGAGGGTTCTCCCAAGGTTATTGTCACCGACAATGGGACACATTTCTTATCATAACAAATGTGTTACTTTTTGAAATTGCATGATATTCATCATTTCAAGGTTGCACTTCATTCACCTTCCTCTAATGGCTTAGTTGAACAGGGTAACAGAATTGTCAAAGAGGGAATACACACTGCAATTTCCTGTGGTCAAGACCCAATGAAATTTGTACGTGGCAAAGTGTGGGCTCACAACACTACCCCACACTCGCTCACACTCGACCACGGGTATTGCTCCCTACATTCTCCTTACAGGTAGGAAAGCACACACTGTTTTGCTGCCCAATTGATTATGTGAGAAAGGGGGGAAAGGTGACATTCCAGTATTGTTCAAAGAAAATGTGCTACAGAAACAAAATAGCTTAAAAGAGCGCTTTGACCTAGGTAAGCATTCCGTGGTCCAAACTATCCAAAAAGGAGACTGGGTTCTCATTAAGAGTCCCAGAAAGGTGGGAAAGGGTGCTCTAAATTTTCATCGCCCGTAACTGTGGGACAGGTAAGCAAGGGCTCTGCCCTTCTAGACAACAAAGGATGGTGGAACAAGAGATCTTTGGTAAAAATTTCTAGTTCACGAGCTGACATCATCAGCAAACATGTTGACATCAATACAGAATACTGCGATTGGTTTGACTTACCTGAAAAGTGTAATTTGCAATCTGGTCCAGGTATGGAGGCTATTGCACCTGCACAAAAGGCTTCATGTCAAGCTGCAACAATACCTCAGGTTGCAGCAACACTTGAACTGGTTCAGATTGCTAGTAGTAAAGCCACTCGGCAGAGACAAATGGCGCATAAGTTGAAGGATTATGTACTAAATTGAAACTTACATTACATAACTTGCACCCATGTAGTGTTAACTTATTTGTTTCTTTTCTTGCAGATTGTTTAGTGGGGGAGATGTTGTAATATGTTGTAAGTTCTAGTCACGTAGGCTCGCGTGACTCTCTCTCTCTCTCCTCTCTGCATTTGATTCTGTACTATGTATTGATTTGAAGTTGTGATTCACGAGCGGTCCGTCTCAGCTGTTGCGGTGTCCTAGGAAATGCTAGACTTAGCCTTGGACTCGCAGCAGCTGGATGGATCCGGTCATGGGTGCTACTCGTCTACCCGAAATAAACTCTTGAAACTCATCTGCTGTGTCTGCCTCCTTACTACAGTGGACATTCAGCCCTGATGTGACAGCGGTGAAAGAGGGCTGCATGTCTTGGCTATACACACATAGGTGGTCTGCACAATAACAGTCACTACTGCCTGATGCTCCACACTGCCATAGACATTTGTTGCAGGATTCAAGGAGCATATTTACAAAGAGGTGTAGTCATTTTGCTGCGCTGCAATTTGAAAGGACAGAAATGCACTGTATTTACAAGATACATTGCATTCTTGTCCTTTCAGCCTTTGCCGGTGCAAAAATTGCAACAGTGTGCCAACACAGGCACCATTGCACCATTACCCGAACATACTCTCACAAAATTCCCTTCTTCAAAAGTTCTATTATATTTTACTATCTTGTCATTATGTCTTCGATCATAAGTATCTTGGTACTTTACCACTTTAGCACGTAATTCATCTTCATCAATTTCCTTCCTACCATTCCTCGCCATCCACGCCGGTACTGCTATAATGCAGGGAACCCTTCCTTTTAATAAACAAAAAGGAGTTTCTCCAGTTACAGAATGCGCAGTGATCCTATAATTCCACAACATGTTCTTCACCTGACTTCTCCAACATTGGTTCATTGAGACAGCCAATTGCATATTCTCCCCAGGACACGGTTGAAGCGTTCAACTAAACCATTTCCCCTAGGATGATAAACTGGAATTCTGCTATGCTTGATACCCCACCTCTTGAGAAAATCACAAAACTCCACCGAAACAGATTGTTGTCCATTGTCTGTTAGAATTTCTGCAGGACATCCCTCCCTGCAGAAAATTTCCTCATAAAAAATGATGACATTGCTTGATTTGACTTCTCTGACAAATGTCACCTCCGGCCATTTGGAATAATAATCCATCATCACCAAGGCATATTTCTCACATACTCCCAATCCTTCAAACGGACCACATATATCAATGTCAAGTCTTTCCCAAGCTTTCTCTGGTAACCGTACAGGATTGATTGCTGTGTCACTCAACACATGAGATTTATCACTGCAAGTGCAAGGTACACACTCCCTTACAAACCTTTCAATCTGTCTGTCCGTCCCCGGCCACCAAAAATCCACCCTGGCTTTCCTTTTCATGGCCAACATGCCACCATGGCCTCCGTGTAACAACTCCATTAATCTAATCCTTAGTCGTTCGAGAACCACTAGTTTGTCACATCTCCTTACAATCCCTTTCACCACCGACAATTCTTCCCACACATCCTTGTATGACAAAACGTCTTCATCTAGTTTCCAACTACTTACCACAGGTAGGGGCATATTCTCAAGGAGCTATCGCCGAGTTATCAGCACTTTATCGCAGCCAAAGTTGCGATAATTTTATCGCCCCATTCACAAGCTGGTGCTAACAGCCGATACCACCAGCTTACTTGCAAAAGCATCCGCAAAAAACATCGCCACAGATGACCCCGGCAACTATAGCTAATGAGATGCAGAGTAGGCGTTCCCGAGCAAAAAGCTGCGACAACACCACACCTCAACATTCTCAACGACCAGCCACATCGGCGATAAGACCACAAAACAGGCGATAAGGCGCGTTAGCAGCAGGAAATTAACACCTGCTCTGACCTGGTGTAAAGTCGGACGACAACCTGCACCATCAAAGGGAGCCCAGCCCAGAGCCACACATGAAGAACAACAGATGCCATGGAGCCACACACCATGCATCCCGGAGCCCCGAGAGGGCAACAACACCCACCACCCCAGGATCGCCACTCCCCCGGGCCCCCTCCAGTCCCCCCCGGACCACCACAGAGGCAGCGCAGACAAAGACAGCGGACCTTCAGGAAATGCACCAGCCTCACAGACCTAACACCAGACAATGTCAATGCCCACTACAGGCTCAAAAGGACAGCCATCCTCCGCATCCTGAACATCATTGCCCACAGGCTGACGGTACCAACACAGCGGACAACCAACATCCCTCCGCAGACAAAGCTGCTGGCTGTGCTGCACATGTTGGCCTCTGGTACCTCCCAACCAACAACCGCCAGAGTCGGAGGAGTCTCAAGCCAGCCCCATCCAAGTTCCTCACACCTGTCCTGGATGCCATCATCAGCCAGGTACCCCAGTATCTATACGTCCCCCACAATGCACAGGAACAGCTGGAGACCAAGCAAGGACTATACGCCATAGCTGGATTCCCGCACGTGTTGGGGCAATCGACTGCACACATTTCCTACTTGTGCTCCCTGCCGACACTGCACACAATTGCCGCAACAGAAAGCACACACATTCCATCAATGTGCAGGCAATAGTGGACCACAGGGGACTCTTCACCAATGTCATAGCCAACTACCCAGGCAGTGTGCATGATCCCCTCAACCTCCGACAGTCCAACATCAACCAGCGCTTCCAGGATGGCACCTATGGGAATGCACTGCTCGTTGGCAAGTACCAAATGAACACACCACACACCTCAACTCCACAATCATGCAACTCACAACTCTGGCACTGCACACGTCACAAAATCACATACAACATGCCAAACAACATGCCCACCCACCAGACACGACAGCACAACTTACTGTGGCAACCTTGGTTAGCCATGTACATGAGCCATCAACGGCATGGCACCTCAGCCACACAATAGCAGAATGTGGGGAGAGGTGGGAACCAGGCATGTGCGAAGGAGGCAAGTGACCCATGAATGAGAATGTACACAATGCCAAGTGTGGCGGAGATGTGCTGGACAGACTGCAGTATGCGGACCACAGACATATCCATGTCTACATGCACTGCTGGTGTTTGGAGTGTAGTGGACAGTGGACGCAACCATGTCACCCCAGCCAGTGGGGAAGATCGCGGAAATGTAGCTTGAGACGTCCCCCCCTGTAAGCGTGTGCAGAGTGGGCTGGCCCGGAGGACGCCAGGCCAGCGTAGGGGTGTGAATAAAAAGCATGTAGCTCTGGGCGTGGTTCTCTTCCAGAATGCCCAACGTGTCTGCCAGGGCGGTGCCTCCCACCCCGCCACGAGGCCGACGCTGTCGCCGTGAACGGTGTGGCCTGCGATCCTGTGCGTGCGCTGCACCCCGGGCCGCTGGTCCCCGAACCCGTCATGCCCGCCCCAGCGCAGCCAGGCCTCACTGCTCACCTGCCGACACCGGCGTGTGTCGAAGAGGGCCCACCACGTGCCGGCGCAAGCTCCAAGCCCAAAGCCCGCGACTTTGGCAGCCTCCTCAGACCATCACGGCCTCTGCGACACAGGCCCGCTTTACTCCTTTTTCGTTTACGTACTCCACCGCTGCCTCCGGCCTACACTACGGTCGAGTAGGTCACACATTTGGAACTGAGTCTTGATTATGCAATGGCAGAGTACACACTTTATGGCTGAGTTTATATCACTGTACTCCCTTCGATGTGGTGCCACCAACTCTGTGCATAGCATTCGAACTACACCTGTCTGTGGTCCCTTGCTGACTACTGCCTTCGGCCTACACTACAGTCGAGTAGGTCCCACATGTGGAACTGAGTCTTGATTTCTGCATGGCGGAGTTCATATCATTGTACGCAAGGAGACGAGTAAGAGGAAGACGCGGTTCAGTCTGGAGGAGAAAAGGATCATTGTTACGGAGGTGATCGAACACTGCCCACAACTGCTCTGGTGTCACTAACTCTGTGCATCACAGGCCAACGACACGTGGCTGTGGGCCCCTGTTGACCGCTGCCTCGGGCCTACACTGCGGTCAAGTAGGTCACACATCTGGAACTGAGTCTTGATTACACAATGGCCGAGTACACATATCAATGCTAAGTTTAAATCACTATACTCCCTTCGATGTGGTGACACAAAGTATGTGCATGGCATCCCAACCACACGTGTCTGTGGGCCCTTGATAACTACGCCTTCGGCCTACACTGTGGTCGAGTAGGTCACACATTGGGAATTCAGTCATGATTCATTTATGGCAGATTTGATATCATTGTACTGGCCTCATCGCAGACTGCATCCCCTTTAAGCTCCGGTGCCACTAAGTCTGTTCCCCGACATCCATGGACACTTTCTGGTTGAACTTTGGTGGCGACTGAGTCTATGGACTGGGGGTTGTCTTCATCATCATGTAGCTGATACTGACTTTGTGGCAAAAACGAGGCTGTAGCATTCCACTCCTCCATTTGCCGCTTCCGGCCGGCTTCTGCCCTCTGCATCATGCCCTGGAGGACACCTTCCACTGTCCCCCGCAAACCTCCGCTACATTCACCTTCGACATCAACGAGGACCCACTCACCTAGCGTGGCCCTATCTCACTGCACCGCAAGTCACCATCCCGTGGCGGTGTGCCTGTTCCGGCCGCAGTGCACCCGGGGCCACTAACTCTGTGCAGCTCAAGTCATGGCCCCTGTCGATGGACTGGGGGTCATCAAGGCCATGTGTCTGTGGCCCTGCGCTGTCCGCTGCCTCCGGCCTCAACTGCGGTCCACCTGGGCTCACACATCAAATCGAATCCTGACCTGCTCGGATGTCGCATCACCGCAGGATGCACATGCCACCACCGCCAGGACCAACTCCAAACAACAGGTGCCAGAGTCGGAAGTGTCTTACTGCCAGACTATCAGAGTTGCTCACACCTGTCGTGGGTGCCATCATCAGCTTGATACCCTGCTCAGCTCTTCAGGTGCCACTGACTCAATGCACCACAAATCATGGACCATTCTGCTTGCATGTTGGGTGCACACTGTACTTTCTCCGGCTACCACCATGATGCTTCACAGTTGTTTCTGTTATGCTGGTGTTTTCTGTTTCTGCTTTTATTGTGATCACTGTTCAAGTTGTTGCCAGCACCAACGACTCCATGAGGGCTGGCTTACACTCACCCCACACACATCCAGCACATGCGTCACTGTACATGTGACCATGCCAATAAAGGTGTCGAGCGCACGTGCCCGTAGCCATTTCAATGAACTATCTGAGTGTGTCCGTGTGCTCATGATGTATGCATTAGGGCCCCGGGCCCTACAACATTACATAGTGCCGTGTCCAGAGGACGCAGCCATGTCACCGCAGGCAGCGGGTGAGACATTGCACATGTAGCTTTGTCGACCCCCACTCAATACGTAAGAGGAGTGACCTGGACCGGCGTACGCCAGTCCAGCGTGGGGGTGTGGATGATTATCCCGTGGCTCTGGGTGTGGTTCACTACTGGAAATGTGCAAAGGCATGTGTCTCTGTCGCAGTGTGGGACTCCGTTGGGGAGTGTAGGTGGTCCCTGATGGGACTTAGACACCCACGTATGTGATCTAGTTCGGATTCCATGAGGTAGTACCCCACCCGCACATGTTCGGCCACCCCCTTCTGACAGTCTGACACCTGGCCTTGGAATGCGATGTGTGCTTCGGTGGGCTGCTGGGAGCCAGCCGGGGTGGTGGGTGCGTCCAGCTGTGTTGTCTGTGCAGGGGGTGGGATATCCTCGATGCAGCGGTGCTGCCCTGCTCCTGGAGGTCGATTGCCTAAGATGTCCATGGACTGTTGTAGGGCGTCGGTGTCGGAAGTGTGGAGGTCCTCTTCAGCATCACTGTAGAGTTGTCTAGTCTGCCCTGCTGGAGGTGTTGTGTGTCCCTCTGCAATGTGAAGGGGAGATGCTTGTTGACATTGTGTTGGCATGTATGTTGCTGCATTGTTCAAGTTTACATACAGACTGCATGCCGATGTACATTGTGACTGTTTGGGAGGGGCGGACTATTTGATGCGGGACAGTGGACATTTGGACTACATGAGGTAGGTGAGGTTGTACACGTACATTTGCATCTCACAGTTTCCTGCTTTGTCAGATGTGATTGGCCATATTCTACGCACAGGCGGACCCAGTTGTGTCCTCTGTTCTGCAGTGTAAGTGGTGCACTGTGTACCACATTGTCGTCCATGTGGATGTGCTGTCATTGCTATGTGTGTGTGCTGCATTGTGTGAGAGTCGCACCTGCAGCTGTGATTTTGCTGCCCCTTATCCCTTGGAGGCGGTGTGCCTTTGGCTTTTGTGCTTTTAAGGTGCTGTGATGTTGGTGACTTGGGTCATTTGTGCTCTTGGACGGTTTTTGTACTCTTGTGCATTGTTTGTCTGCAGATGTATTGTTGACGTCAGTGGTTGTTTGTGCACGTGGATGTGTCAGAGTGTGACCTGCTCCTTTCCGGATGTGGTCCACACTCAGCCACCTCAGTCTCATGGCATGCACAATGTCATAGTGATTGTACTCCAGCCATGCTGCTCGTCATGTGGTGTCACTTGCATTGTCAGTGTGGCTCTCACATACGCATCTTTGCTGTGTTTCGCACGGGTGCATGTGTGTGTTGTGGAATTGGTGATGTGTGGGGTGGGACCCCTTTGGGCACATGGTGGACGGGGGCCTACTTGATGTTTGTATGTGTGCTGCAGTGTGCCACGGGGATCAGGGACATGACCCAGGGTCATTGTGGGTGTGCGGTGTGCGGTGTGCTACACGTCATTGTGCATGTGTGCCATTGTGCCCGTCCCCACAGTCCCTGTTCATTACTCACCCTGTTGATGTTGTGTCAGGTCATGTCGAACAGTGTCCGGACTCCCGACTCCTTGCACCGTCTCCACACTGATGACTGTGGCCACCATTTGCTCCAGCTCCTCCTGTGGCGCAGGACTCCCACCACCATTCGCCGTTGCTGCCTTCCTGTTGGCAGCGTGTTTCTGCTTGGTTTGGCTTTTCACATCGTGCCAGAGCATCTTGGCCTCCTCGACACTCTGGCTGCATTCACGATGGAATGCCTTTTTTCTGTCTGTGTTGCCAATGACACGGTGGAGGTGACGGACAGTTGTTGTTAGTGCTCTGTCACCTCCGTGACGATGATCCGGTTGTCATGCGGACTGTACCCCGTCTTCCTCTTCCTCTTCTCCTTGGCCTTCCCGGACCCTGAGGTTCCTTGCTGGTGGTCTGTGTGACTTGTGGGGTTCGCGTTGACCTGGGCACTCGTTCCGGGTGCATCCATGTTGCTACGCAGTTTATTTTGTTTTTGGTGTGTTTTTCTTGTTTGGCTTTTATGGTGCATTTTCCCGCATGACGCGTGGGAATTGCAGGCCTGTCGCTGGTTATCACTGATTTTTGTATCGTGGTTGGCATCATCGCAACTTTATTCGCGTTCGTGTTTCGCATTTTTGTGGCGTTGCGTTGATTTTAATGCGGTCATTTGACGCGTTATGGTGGGACTATCGCATGGTGCCGCCAGGTTGGGAATACTATGTTAACACGGCGTTGTTTTCCCGCGATCGACTGCGATATGCAAAGTTGCGTTAAGCTAATCTTGCGGTGGTTATC
>CAWUFW010023482.1:0-75218 GCA_963921515.1 Calotriton arnoldi
TCAGAGGGATCTGCATGAAGCAACACCGGTGCTGTGATGCAGAAACTTCGTCCTTCATCAACTGAAAAGCTTCTTCTGCTTCTTCTGACCATTGGAACGGAACTCCCTTCTTCCAAGAAGACGAGGTCAGCGGAAGTATCTTATTGGAGAATCCATTAATGAATCGTCTGTAAAAATTAGAGAATCCGATAAAGCTTTGAACCTCTTTGATACTGGTAGGAGATTTCCAGTCTGTTATCGCCTTCACTTTTTGCTCTGTCCATTCGAACTCCTGCAGGTGATAGCTTACAAGACCTAGGAATTCTACTGTATCTGTGTGTTGAAGAGCATTTCTCCAATTTAACGTATAGAGAGTTCTCTCGTAGACGTTGTAAAACTGCTCTGACACTGGTCGTGATGTTCTTCAACCGTGTTGGAAGTCACGTCAGGATGTCATCTATGTAGACTATAGCGCATCGGTCAATGAATTCACTTGAAACATCATTGATAAAGAAGTACTGGAAGGCCGCACAAGGTGCGTTACAGGAGACCATATGGCATCACAAGATGCTCGCAAAGGCCAAAATTTGAGTGCTGAACGCAGTCTTCCCGCAAGTCGCCTTCCCGGAGTCTAATCAAGTGGTGCCGCTCCACCTCGTAGAGTCTCGGCGAGTGTATATCTTTGCTTCCTTCACTTGATCAATTAGTACTGAAATGAGAGGCAATGGATAACGGTTCTTCCACAGTTATCACTGTTAATCGCTCTAAAAAGTCAATACAGAGTCCTGAGATCTCCCCTTTTCGGCACGAAAAAAGAGTGGGAAGAGACAGGGGACTGCGAAGAGCAGCCGGTCGGATAAATCCGTTCTCCAGATTCTGTAGCTAGGTATTCCTTCAAATGGATGTTTTCCTTCTCCGTTAATGCGCAAACTCTGCTGCATGGTAGATTAGCCCCTGGTTCTAGATCAATTTTGCAGTCATAGGGCCTGTGGGGGGGTGGCGTCTCTGCCTTAATCTCACTTCCGAGGCGTCTGCAAAGTCTTAAGGCCATTCATCTCGATATGCATGGTAGTTTGGATCCACACATACCGAACCTCCGCCTTCACACAATTGGGTGGCAGCGCACGGTGCCTGAAGAATGTGTCTGGTGGTAAGACAATTTTTGGTGCAGTAGTCTGAATTTAATTGAATAGTTCGGGCTCCCCAATCAATTAACGGGTTGTGTTCCAGGTAGCCATGGTAGACCTAGAATCGAGATTGAGAGCGTGGGGGCGTCTATTAAGGTTAGAATTGCAAGGTCTCTTGGGGTGACTCCTTCGACAGTAGTCATGTGTACCAATTCAGTATGACTGGTTATGAGTGGCCCTACTCCCACACACCGCCCATCGGTGTGTCTCCATAGCCAACCATTGTACCATTAGTTCCTTTTGTCCCTGTCAGCACTGCGACGCTGCTGTTGTAGGTGTGGGTGGGTGGGTGGGACTCGAAAATTGTTGGTGCCGCTCCCCCAGCTCCCTGATGTGAAGGTGAGCTGCCCAGGGGGAGCGTCACCTTATATCCCCCCTCCCCTTCCTCTCTTCCCTTTGTTCTTGGAAGGGGGGAGAGGGCCTCAGGCGCGTTTCACCGCGTGTCCTTCCTTGGCAGCGCAAACCAGCGCCAACCAGATCCGTTCCTTTGTGGGCTCTGGCGGCTGTTATGGCGCCGGCCCTCGAGGCCCCCTTCGGGGGCGACCTTTGCTATAACAGCCGCACTGTGCCCATTCCAGGAACCGTACCATACTTGTGTATCTGCATTACTAAACACAGCCAACAGTCATTGTAATTTGTGGTGGTTGTTGGCCGCAGTTTTATTACTCATTACATACGTCATATTTGTACAACTCCCCCGGACACCATCTTGGGGCCGGGGTCATAAATCATTATCATACATTATCGCAAATTGGGTATCACTCAGTGTTATTTGGACATCATAAATCAGGGGTCATAAATCATCAGGTATCGTAAATCATTCTGCCGCAACCGGCCATTATTTGGTTGTCATAAATCACTCTGCCTGATCATCATAAATCAGCCGCCATAAATCATGGTCATAAATCATCGGGATGTCATAAATCATTCTGTCACAAATCTGTCATTTTGTTGTCATAAATCATTCTGCATGAGCATCATAAATCATCAGCCATAAATCATCGGCTGGCCATAAATCACTGGTTTGTCTTTTGCTCATTTGCATCTCCTAGGGTCGTAAATCACCCTGACAGCTCGTAGATTGTTCTTTGTTGTTTTCCACGCCCCTTTGCGTGTGGGGGGTAGCCTTTCCCCGGAGTTAGGCCCCAACTCGCTACCTTGCTAGTCTCTTTTGTGCCCTGCTGTCTGGCGGGGGCTGGGCTGCGAGTGCCATCTCCGGTTGCTACCCCGATTTTTGTCAGGCGTACTCACCCAGCCGTGAGGCATCCCAGAGTGAGTGGCCCTCCTTCTACACACCGCCCTGTCGGTGTATTTCCATAACCAAACCAATACACCTTTTGTTTCCGCCACGCCGCCAGGGAGGCTTCAGTCTTCCTGCGGCTCCCCCAACCCTATGTCGTCCCTTGCGCCTGCCGCTGCTCTCTCTGTGCAGCCTGCCCCTGCCGTTGCTCCGCTCGAGCGCTAGGATTCCAACCTCTAGCTGTGTCTCCGGGAGGCTGACGCCTGGTAAGCTCTGACGGCAATCTTCCCCCAAACGCCATGGTGTGCTCCGCTCCGTCCTTGCCATTATGTAGTGGTACTGTTCGGAGTCTTACAGCACTGTCTCCTCCCACCATGGGTCATACATGAAATCAAAAATTGGGAGACAGTCAGATACCGCTCGTGGAGGCATGATACAACATACATTGCTTAAATAACATCCTCTACTTTGCCCATGCTCCTGGCAGGCTCCCCCCGGTAAGTACTGGTCTGCTCCTGGTTGGGGGCCAAGTGCTTAGCGCACCGGCATGCCCTTAAGCCTACTATGCTGCGCTTTTTTTTTTTTATTTTAAATCCAAGTATCACTTCCCTTCCATCCTGCGCATTGGAGCAGTTGTCACGGGCGCCGGTCCATCTAGTAACCTGGACGCCTCAGGACGCGCTCTCAGCCCTTGTCCCCGGGAAACCGCCTTTGACCTTCCCTCTTGAAATACCGTGCTCATTTCCCTCTCTTAGAGTTCGCCTTGGCAAAGCGATAGCTTAATATTCGTGAGCTCGCGCATTCCAATCTAATATTTTACAAATAGGGGACCCTGGCGCTGCATAACGGATGTTTATTGTTACCCATTCAATGGTACTGATTTTTTACCTCAGCGGGAGGAACTGCTGAGGGGCCCGCCGTGTTCGAAACTGTGGTCCTGAGGCCAAGCACAGGCCCCAGCACAGCCACCTTAGTTCACTAAGCCACCGGATCAGGTCTGTTGTTACGCTTACCCTACGAATATATGATTTATAATGGACTTGTGGTACCATTCTTTTGTCACAGATAAACTTTATTCAGGCGTTGCTGGGTGTGCAGCCCTCATTGGCCCGCAACCTAGGTATGTTGTTTGCACCTATAGCCCTGCACCTGGGGTCTCTGCAGCATTCTACTGGTGTGTCACTCAGCCCTCTATTTATAACTGAGTCTGTCCGGGGTGGGACCCCAATCCCTACCAACTGTGACCCGGCATGACGTCGGGGACTTGACCTTGCCTCCTAAGCTTGCGTGAGTTACCATGCTGACTGGAGGCACCGCCGTCAGTGCACCATTGAGCCAAATGAGCATCTTTCCCCCGTTTTTTTTTTTTTGTAAGTACTAGCACGGGTGTGTGCTGCATAACTGTAAGCGTTTCCCCAACTTACGAAACTGTACATCGCTACCGAATTATTGTTCTGCACTACTGCAGGACACATTAGTGTTAACTCCTAGTTATAAAATCTTGTAGCATGGGAGGGTCTAATTATGCTGCATGGTTTGGTAAATTATGCCGCAAGACAAAGCAAGATATACAGCGGTTCGAAACAAGACTGGAGCGAAATTATGCTCTACAGGACACCCAGGCTGCCTGCGGGCATGGGGCGGGGGCGCGCAAGAAGAACCAGGGATACAACTGAAGCCCGAGCGACATTGAAGCGCATTGAAAGAATCATGGCTGCTCCTCGGCGTGAGCCCTTAATCCACTAGCCCCATTCCGGATGCAGTTTTATATAGCGTGGGCCTACCTATTTGCAGATTGTAACCCGCGCCCAACCTGCCCGAGAGTAATTATACGGTGTTAGCCCCCTTTCAACATGACTCTGAGCCTTCCTGGTTTATAGAAACCCCTTACTAGATTCACTGCTGGTTCGACCGTCAAAAGAGAAGTAAACTCAATGTCATCACTATACGCATACTTTGCAGTTTACATGCCTTGCCTGTGGATAACGGGTGTGGAGTTCTACACACCCATGACAGAGCTTTCTGAAAACCATGTCTGCCTGGCGGAGGTCCTTCCATGGACTGCTAGCAGGCGCAAATGGAACCCTAACAGTGTATAACTTTTTCTTTTTGATGTAGTTTCATATAGCGCAAACTTGGCCCGCAGGTATCGGAGAGCTTTCCACGAGCACCAGTTGTGTTACATGAGGGCGTTCTTTGTTAGGCACGGGGAACTTAAGTGATTTGCCCAGCGTCACAGGATGTTCGGCGTCAATGCCGCGACTCGAAACTTGTTCCCGAGATGCGTGGACCCTCGCCCTAGCTGTTAGGCCAATTCCCCTCTCATAGGTACTAAAATTCTTTTGTTGGACACCAGTTACACACACGGACCCGTTCATTCTTTGGTAGACACGGGGCGATGCCTCAATTTGGCCAAAATCACCGAAAACTGAGCCGACGCCGGGGATCGAACCCTGTTCCCCAGCTCCAAAGTCGGCAGCTGTGACCGTACGGCCACAACCTCTCCTTCGTTTAATTTATCTTGGGGAAGCTCCAGACCTTTTTGCCTGTCACCCAATGTCCTTCTTTTAGGGTCCCCGTTTCCACAGCTCTGTCCCAACACCTGATTTGGCCATACTTTTTCTTACAGAGTCAATGGCATCCGTGAATATTTCCTTAGCTGCCCACAATAATGAGACTCCCGTAACTACTAATGCATTTTCCTTTGCTTTCAAGTCACAGCATTTTTAACGCTAAGTACTGCGACTAAACTTGCGAGGCTGTGACCCGATACTGCGTAAATGTTTTTTGTTTTTGTTTTTTTAATAACGCATAGAAGGGGCATCACTGCCTTTCATTTACGGATTAGCCAATAACTCAAAAAAGGGAAACAGTTTCATTTATGTACACACGAAACTTTAGGTTACTGCGGAAGGCGGGGAACCTTCGCTAACGGCCCTTAACTCCTGCCTCGAAATTTTAAGCGGGGATTTAGAAAAAATGGTTCACGGCATCGTCATAACTTCTCTCCCCTTTTATCACGGGGCTATCACAATATTTACTTTTATTGAATGCGGATTTAGTGGCCATTACGGGAGACGGATTGGCCTTACTAGAAGTTGAAGTGCTGCTTGTCTGTAGGTGGGGATGGATTCCCAAAGGTGCCGTTTTTCAGCGGGCGAGAAAGCTCGACCCGGCACAAAATATTCTTCTTACCTGCCCTGAGGTAATGTAACGCTAATCAAAGGCGTGCAAACCCAATATCTTGAATTATGTTTATGCCGATTAGCTCCCTCTCCAGTGTTTAAACAATGGCACCGCCCACACTGCCTGCTTAACCGCACACTACAGCGTCTTGCCTCACTTTCCATGTAACTGCTGAGCTGCGGTTTTATGTATATATGGTGCCGATATCTTATTTGTCAAATGCTATACACGCTCCCCTCTTCCCAGCACCGTGAGCGCAAGATCGCTGCAACTTGCAGGCCGTTGTCGGCTGCTGCCTGCGATTCCACTTAACATAGCAACCATAGCGTTCCAAAATGCAGCATATCACGTTGTTGCTGGGGGAAGGGGGTCGAGCCGGCCCCCTGAGTTTAATAAGTCGGCAGCTCTATCCTTAGCACAACCTTGCCTTCCCCAGCTGTTAACAGTTGGGCCATGTTTCCAAAATTGGTACGTGCGAAGTGCACCTGCCGGCGGGGGGGGCAATAACCAAAGAATTCAATACCTCCTTTCACTCAGGCTTATACCATCTTACCTCCCCAGTTGTTGTCTTCCGAGCGATAGGTCAAGTCGAGCCGCACCTCATGGGCAAACCTCTCTCCGTACCTCAGCTTCTTGGCCTTTCCGCGCTCTCCGCTCAGGTGCTCCGGAATCTTCATGCCTGTGTATGTCGCTGGGGTGGTCCGGATGATCACCGCTGTGCTGGTCCCTGGCGCCCGGCTGCGTTGCTGTCCTCCATGCCGCATATTTCCGCTCCTGTCCACTCCGACCTCTCCAGGTTGACACGCCTGCACCTCTTTCTTGCCGCCTCATCAGACAGAGTTGCGTCGCCACGGACCGTGGCGGTCCTCTGCTGGTGTGCACCTCTCGCGGGGGATCTCGGCAGCGCCCAAGTACTGGCCCGGTGATGGCTCCCCACTCGGGTCAGGCACCGCGACTCACCCCCTAACAACTTGATCCGGGCAAGGTGTGGCCGGGGCATACACCGCCGTTAGCCTGAAGCATGCGGGCGGAAGTGCCTCCCTTCTGCTATGATTGGGGGAGACCATCTTCACGATGGTGAGAGCCCTGCCCCGGCCCTCAGTTTTCAGACCTGGGCCACGTAGGAGCGCTCCCTTCCCGGATCTGTGAGCGGCGACAACCAGGATTGCTGGCCTGTTCCCGATGTCGTTCCGGCAAATCTTCCTGCACTCGAAAATTGTTGGCGCCACTCCCCCAGATCCCTGATGTGAAGGTGAGCTGCCCAGGGGGAGCGTTGCCTTATATCCCCCCTCCCCTTCCTCTCTTCTCTTTGTTCTTGGAAGGGGGGAGAGCGCCTCAGGCGCATTTCGCCGCGCGTCCTTTCTTGGCGGCGCAAACCAGCGCCAACCAGATCCGTTCCTTTGTGGGCTCTGGCGGCCGTTATGGCGCCGGCCCTCGAGGCCCCCTTCGGAGGCGGCCTTTGCTATTCTAGTACTACGAAAAAGGAGCATGACACAGCCCCCATGGTGTCGGGGGTCCCAGATGCCCCTCGGGGGGGTTATCAATTTGTGTTACGCCACTGCTAGGAAAGAATCACTAGACGAATTTGGGAATAAAAAAGCAAAAATGCTACTTTACCAACAATTGCAGAAAAAATAGAGGAACAGTTCCCTCCAGTAGAAACAAACGCAGCGAGGAGCCTGTACAAAAAATATGTTGTTGGTGTCTAGAAAATAAGAATGTCTTGCCAGGCATTTGATTTGAGCCCGACATCTGTACAAATTCTCAATTTCTACAAGGTTAATTCTTTCCAGCATAGAAACCTGCAATTGGCCCCATTTCCCCACACATATTCAGAAGTTAACTAACTTCGCAGAAGAAGAACTCTCTCTGGCTCCTGCCACATGCAGTCCTGCCAAGTATCACGCATCAGGTGTTAGACTAACGCATTTCAGTGTGGTGATCCGCATCACCGCACTGAAATGCATTGTCACGCATTTGCACAGTACCTCAGCCTCCCTAGCACTGCCTAAACTATATCATGGAGTGAAAGTGTGGCAGCTGGCAGCGCGCCCTACCTGGGGTGCGCGCGCTGTTCCTGATGCAGGCTTGGGTCTTGCAGGAGAGTTGATGCTGCTGTTAGTCTCGCTGCGCAATGCAACAATGTTACATTTTGATTTCCGCGCCGCGGCTCTCACACAGCCTGACGTCGCGGTAGTGTCCAAGCCAGTCTGATACATCCATTAGTCTGGCGCCGAGGGGAGGGGGGATGTCACGTCCTGCTTGAGAAGGCGGGGAGTTTGATTTGGGAGGAAGCGGCTTGGGCTGGCTACTTGTGTGCTGGCGCCGCCACAATTTTAGCGCCTGCAGCACTGCCCGGGCCGCTATCGCATGCTGTCCCACGGTGAATTCAATTATTCATCACCAGGCTCACCTTCACGTAATGGAGTCAGTGACCGTCAGTTGCAGTGGCCGCAGAGGTCGGACAACCTGTCACTGATTGGATAACAGCAGACTTGAGGACAGCCGGCCCTGGACTAAGGAGGCGGGCGGTAAACCTGAACTGCCATGGCGGTGACTTGCAGTTCGCTTGCTTAGGAGAGTCGCTGCCTGCAAAAGAGTCAAAGTAAGTACCAGCCACCGGAGTGTGTGCGTGCTTATTCGACCCAGCGAAAACAGTACTTGCTAAATATTTGACTAAACTCATTTGTTCATAAGCAAGCCAAAATACGTGACAATCATGATTTACATACAAAATGACAAGAACATTGATGCAAACGTTACCAAATGCCATAAGTCTGCCTTTGTATTTGGATGTGTTTTTTCAATGATTGGCGGGTTTTGTGCTTGAAAATGTCTTGACGCGTGAAAGATTGCGAGAATGTTGTTCTGTACATTCGTCATGGAACGTCCGCTTCATGCCCCCTCGCTGGGTTTCTATCACAAAGTACCTCCTGTGGTGCACGGATCCTTTCTTGGACGGTTTTTCTCGCACCCTGCTGAGATTGTGGCGAGTGTGTTATTCAAGGCTCAAACGGATATCAAGTACACCCATAACAAACAGCAGTTTATGTTCTGAGATAGTTTTGAGCCAGTCATTGTTGCAGTGTTACAAGTGAAACTACTGGCACCAAAATGTTACATGCTTTTTTTGGGCTAAAGCGCCATTCTGGCTGGAAAGTCAACTTGGCAACTGTGGTCTAAACTGCAGAGACGGGTAAAAGTAAAGGCCTGTGCCAGTAACTCTTTTTGTAATAATTAATGAGGAAATCCTAATCCAAAAATGAATCACTGCGTGTGTGCCATCAGGACTGAGCATAATATTTACCAGAGAGCTGGCTCGTCACCTTCCTCAAAAGAAAGTGTTCTGAAAGTCAGGTTAGTGAGACTATACTATCAGCCTAGATGTGGCCTAAAAGAGTGCCTCCCATGCTCCGCTTTCTAATGCAGCCTGCTTACAGCTCGTGGTCGGCGTCAATCGAGTGACTCTGCAGCTGATTATGATAAATTATGAACGCCTTCTAGACTGCTTTATCTATTTTTTGCAATTTTGGCTGCAGTCTGATAAATTAGTTGTTTAAGAATTATTTCTTATGCTTTGAAGCAGTGAACTTAAACATTCTCGGTGCTCAAATGGGTGTAATTTCCGATATTTATGTTTCCCTCCTCTTCATTCCTTTATTTTGCTCCCGAGCAAGTGTCACTCGTAGTCGCTGAATTGTCACTCATAATTTCACTGAAATTATGAAAATGTCACACATAGCAATCTGAAACCTTGGCAGCTATGCACATGAAGACCAGGGCCGGACTGGCCATAGCGGGCACCGGGCGTTTCCCCGGTAGGCCGCTAGGGTGGGGGCCGGTTTTGGGCCCCTGGGGGGCCGTTTTTGTTACCGGGGGTCGGCAATATCGGCCCCCTGTAACAAAATCGGCCGAAAACACCCCTCGTAAACTGCTCGGCTGCACTCCCCCTCACCCCAGGGGGGGCCGGCTGAGCAGTTTGCCAGGGCCGGTTTCTGTTCCCAGTCCGGCCCTGATGAAGACAGACTATGAATTGGTAATGGCGATGCCCTTATATATTTTTGCGGTTTTATATAGCGCGAGCTCGACGGCATTGTAGCGCTTTAAATGAGCAATAGTTAAATCCACTAATATTTGTTAAGGCGCGGGAAGATTAAGTAATTTGCTGTGCAGACGCCGAGACTGTAAGCTGATTCCTCAGTTCCAAAGTCGCCAGCACGGGCCGTGACGTCACTTCCTTTCCCCATGCTCAGGGGTAGAAAAATATGGCTCGTTTGTTTTCTTTCTTACTATATTGCTTCAGATACTTTGATCAGTCAGTATGATCGCATGTGCAGAGCGAAAGGTTGGTTCTCGAGATTTACTGTGCTTTTCGATAAATATTTCAACAGTGAAAGTGCCAAGTGCAAAAGTAAGACCAAAATTGGCAGTAAAGCGCTTCGAGAGTCAGGAATTCCCCCCACAGGAAAACGGCAAAGTGACTCAAAAGAAAAGTTGCCAAAATTCTTCGGAACCCATGCATGATGATTACATTATTTCCTTATATAGGGGGTAACAATGTAAAAATATTTTATTAAAAATAGAAAGCATAGAGGCCTCCTGCAACAGAGCTATGAAACCTCTGATTGTGGAGGAAGGAAAAGCCGCAGGTCTCAGCAACAAAGGGCATCCGAGCGGCAGTGTCATGGGTCCAGTCGCTGAGGTCTGTCGGTGTTAATGATCAGTGCTTTAAATTGAAATACAGAAGTGCAGATTTTCGCTGTTCAGCCTTACTGTTTGTTCCTGAGAAGTGCTAGTACTCTCCCATTAAATATATTGCACGATTGGAAACCCAAGTCAAAAAGGAAGATCATCCTGGAGTCCTTCAGCCAGGCTATTCCTGCAATTACTGAGGGGCATATTTATAAGGGGATTGCGCCACCGGAAGTTCACTTTTTTTGACGTTCTGGTGGCGCAATGCCCTGCACCAAAAGTGGTGTTACGACACTTTTTGTGGCTTAACACCCCTTCAGAAATATGGTACCCTTTCATGCAGGTATTTGCGTGAAAGGGGCGTGCAATGGGTGTTGCTGTGGGCATTCCACTGCAACACCCATTGCTTTTTGACACTGCCCCAGATTTACAAGGAGGTGTAAATCTGAGGCAATGCCAAAAACCTAACGCGATGCAATAGCAGAAGTTAGAATGGCGCAACAAGGAGAAATACTTTTATTTCTCCTCGTTTTTGCTTTTCGATATGTGCTGCATACTGCAGCACACATAGAAAGAGCAAAATGCCATTAATGATTGTTTATGTGAAGGAAGGTGCCCCTTCCTGCACATAAACAATTATTAAATAAAGGCGATTTGCTACTTCTCTGTGTGCTGCAGTAACAAATCACCATTATCAATTGTTTATGTGCAGGAAGGAACACCTTCCTGCACTTAAACAATCATTCCATGTAAAGCAGGCACCCTAGCACTATGGCGCAAGGCAGGCGAGCAACGCCCATTGGGCTCACAGGGCTTCAGCCCCCCCGTCGTGTGTGTCAGCCCGGGTGAGACAGCTTCCCGGGCACACACACAGCCGCACCCGAGTACTTCACAGGTCTTTAAAAGACCATTTACTTGCTAACGAGGCTTTGTTGTGTTTTCACCCCTTCTTAGAGCCCCTGCATCTCCACTCTGCATATTGCTGGAAGAATCAGCCCCCCTGAAATTTGTGGTAGCCCCCCCCCCCCCGAAGTTTGGCTCTAGTTGCGCCTCTGGCGCAAGGGCGTCTGCGTTGGCACAAGGCAGCTATTTTTAGCGCCAGAGCTAGGGAAAATACAGGGGTGCACCGTATTGTTGTAAATAAAGCACATCCATGCGTTTTGGAAATGGCAGAGCGTGGCATCGCTGAATGAGCCCTCTATCCTGCCCAGCCTCAGTTGTTTTGTAATTTTCTCACTAACCACTTTAGGATGCCCTGCTGTTGACTTCACATTCTTATTGATCCTTTCTGACACTCACATGGTATTCTAAAGCCCTTTTTAACATCTGCCATGAGTACCTGTGCCTCCTGTGCCCTATGACACCCTTTCAGCAGCCTCAGTAGCTCTCCTTTCTTCAAAGGTGTTGAGATTAGTAGCACTCCCTTGCTACTTCTTGTAATAGCTCGCCCCATCCACCCTAGGACCTTTCCCTGGCTGGAGCAGGGCACTATTCTCTTCATCACTTCTTTGCGGCATATTTTTTAACAGCTGCTGCCTTTTGTCTTCCACATTCGCTGCTTGGGGCACCTCCCCCTGCACCCACACTTGCCACACATGTACCTTCAGGGTTAAATTGGGTTCAAAAATAGGCCCGGGCACCCTAAAAAAAAGTGGCCCACAGGCACATTTGCAGATTGCTCCTTTTCGCAAAACACTTCTTCAGTGTTTTAAGTATTATGAAAAGAAGGAAAGGGGGTTCTCTAAAAGAGGCGTGTTTTCTTAACTTCACTGAGATAAAAAATGTGAATGTTGCCAGGACTCTTTGTACACGGATTAGTTTGCAATGGGGAACCACTCCTGAATATAAGTGAGGACACTTCTGCTCACGCCTCCTGCCCCTGCTCAATCAGCAGGAATTGATGGGCTGGCCAGCGAAAGGCTGGGAATGACACCTCCACCCCCTTGGTAAAAGGGAAGTAATAGACACTCATCTGCCCCCAAAAAGACCACTCAGGACCCCAATGGGCAGCTGGCGGCATCTGAACAGCAAAAACACAGCCCAAATCGTCAACCACGCTAGCCAAAATAGTGTCCCTCAGCTGTAATTCAGATACCGGCCCATTGCCCGAGTGCCCGCCTTACCAATCTGACCCTGCCTGAACTCACATGTCACATACAATTACCTTTCTCGAATTTCTTGTAGATTGATGGTGTTTCTTTCTAACATTTGCTTCCAGTGGAAGCCTTGAATTTTTCCCCTCCTGCGTAGCTGTTCTGCCCGATCTTGCTGGAAAAATGGTGTTGAGACTGCTGTTTACGTCCTAACTGGCTGCCACAATCTAATGCTTGTATCCCGCTATGTCCTTATGATCCCATTACTTAACCTACCTTGTTGGGCCTTGTTAGTAGGAGCCCAATGCTGTGCTTGTGATGCATGCAAGGTGGTCCTACTCCCTGTCCAGTCCTGCATAGGGCTCTGTTGCTGGAGGCCCATGGACCTTTCTTGAGGCATGGTGGACCATATGTGGAGTGCCCATTGCTGTGGTTGTGTCATCTGCGTGACACCCATGCACCCTAATCAGACCTGACAGATGCTTAGTTGGAATGTGCCTGCCAATGGCAGGCCTACCCCAAATGGTACTTGGCTGCTGACTCCAGTTGTGCCGTATGAGTTGCGCTTAGCTGAACACTGAATTACCCCGGTTGCTGTCTCCTACGACCTGCTGAGACTGTTTGCTGTGCTTGTTGCTCCTGTCCTCTAATCAGGTGCGCAACGCCCATAGAGCTAAAAGGGCTTTAGCCTCAACCCACCGGTCGTGTGTCTCAGCCCGCTCTGCTGCAACTCAACCTGCTGTGGCTTCGGCTGGGCAGTGTCTGGAGACTTATCTTCTCCACAACCGAGATTTTCACAGGTCTTTAAAAGACCATTAACATGCCTTTTGTGAACTGGTTAACAAAGCTTTGTTTTTGTTTTTTCACTGGTTCCCGTACCCCATGGGTCTCCACTCTGCCTATTCCTTACATCTGTATTTTATTTTTACTGCCACAATGTGAGAATGTATTTAGTGAAAAGGCATCTCAGGAGTAGGGATGCCATCATTCCAAAAAAGTACCAGCCATTTGTTGTTGTTTAAAGAGTCTGCAAAGGCCTTGCCTTGACACTAAATAGGTTTTAAATACATTGGTATGCATTAATTTGTAACATAACTTTTCTGCTTTTGTTTCCTTTAATTATTAGTCATGGATCATTAATGCAGCCCTAGAGCACATTTAAAAGTGCTTTCCATTTATATTTGCTGTTTGAAGTATGCACAGACAAGTGCTAAAAATACTGGTTTTAGGTGATTTTGCTTATTTTTGTACTGGCCGGGATATCAAAATTCCGGTCCCGGTAGAAATTTAGTCAGTTGGAAACCCTAATCACTAGACTGAAAGTTTGTTGCAGGATCAGCAAATTATTTATTTCTTCCACCCTCTATCCCTGAATGATGGCACAATAGCAACAGTTTAACTTATATCTGAAACCCTACACCACTCGTCAATACAATGCCTAATTACTCCAGGTGTCTGGGAATACATCCTCCATTTAGACAACTCACTCCTCATTCTCACCACTCACCCTTCACTTTCACGCTAACCCTGCATTCACAGCGACCACACTGCACTCCCACTGCTCACCATGCACTCATGCCATTCACCCTCCTCCTACCCTGCACTCACACAAGCGCACTGCTCACCCTGCATGCACATGACACTCTACTCACTTGCAACTTTCACCACTCACCCTTTACTTACAACGATCACACTGCACTCACACTGTTACCCTGCACTCACACCATTAATCCTTCTCTTACCCTGAACTCACACAAGCACACCGCTCCCCCAGACTAACAGCAACCACACTGCACTCATGCCCATCTCTATGAACTTATACCATTCTCCCTCCGCTTACTCTTCCGTCACATGAGCACACCGCTCACCCTACACTCACAGTGATCTCACTGTACTCACACCACTCACCATGCACTCACGCTTTTCACCCTGCACTTACACAAGCACACAACTTACCCTGAACCTATGTGACACTTCACTCACCTGTAACTCTCATGGCTCACTCTGTAATCTCCCTCAAACAAGCATATCACTCACAATGCATTTGTTCCTCCCACTCTGCACTTTCACCCTCACCCAAACTCATCTGTCACATCACTCACCCTTCAGTCACTCCTCTCACCCTACTCTGATATCGTGACATTGCTCACTGTGCACTCATAGGCACTCCTGTCACTCACACAAATCACTCTTCACTAACATGGGCACAGCACTCATCCTTCACTCACACCATTCAAACAAGCACAGCACTCACCCTGGAGTCACACCACTCACCCTGCACTTACCCCTCTCACCCTGCACTCACACAGACGAACCTCTCAGCCTGCATTCTTATAGGCACTCTGTTCATCCTGCCTACTCACAGGGACAATAGTCTGCTGGAACTCATAAGGAGACACCACTCACTCTACACTAACTCCTCTCACCATGCACTTACCAGTCAGTCTCACCGATGGTTACTCTCGCCACTCACCCTGCACCACACACAGGCACACTACTCACCCTGCATTTACACCACTCACACCACCCAGCACTCACTCCTCTCACCCAGCACTCACTCCTCTCACTCTGCACGCACGCCGCTCACCCAACACTCACGTGGGCCCTCCTCTCACATTTCATTTATGCAGCTCACCCAACACTCACATTTGCACATTTTTCACCCTACACTCGCACCACTCTCGCTGCATTCACTCACACTATTTACCATCACCCAGCACTTACATGAGCACACCTCTTACTCTGCACATATAAAAATGACACAACTCTCATGAAAATACACATATTTCTACAAAGGCACCCACAGAATATCTGCTCTTTCCGTAGTACTAGATCCCTACTCAATTCCATCTGCAACAACGGGGCTGATGCAAGAGGGGAAAGTGGACTGAGAATGTGGTATGGCACAAGGGGATGGCACACGATCCTCAATCCAGCAACATACTCCAAAGCCTCAGCCATAGGGCTGAGGCTTTGGGGTATGGTGCTGAATTGAGGATCGTGTAACACCTTCAGCCATTCCTCGCTTTATATTCACTACAATGCTTCATTCTGGGGCATGTAGTTTTTTTTACATTGTAAGCTGGGGCTCAAAAACCCCAAAATACAAAGTGTTACTGGAAAAAATCCTAGGATGGCGAAGAAGTCAAGCATTTCATAAAATCAGTTGGATGCTGTGATATTACGTTAGAACGTGGATTCGTTCTTTTCCAATACTGTAACTGCTTGAGCAACACGTGAAACCAAATATATGCCTTGTACAGCTACTTGAAGGAAGTGCACTTTTCATTCACATTATACTTGAAACAAACATTGACAATGCAATATATTATTATTTCTGAATAGCGTATAGAGAATATGTTTTTATTAAGCCTCACTAAAAGGGAAGGCAGGTATAACATAAGCAGCAGGGCAAGCTTTTTTTAACACAATAAAAGCAGATTGAATTATTTGTGAGTGGTAGTGTATCTGTGTGTGAGTGTGACAGAGTACACATGTATGAAAGAGTGAAAGAGATACAGTAAGAATGTGTATGTGAGAGTATGTGTGTTATGCGTGCAAGTGTGCTGCTGGCCCAGCATTCTGGAGGTTATTTTTGCCTTATGGACAAGGCCACTAATATCATATGGATGGGAAGTGTTACCTATGGCAGACTGCAGTTCCTGACATGCTTCTATTAAGACACCATCATTGGCTGTGGGGACTTGAACTGTCTAAATGAGAAGTCCGCTAGCCCAGTCATACCCTGAGGCAGAGACACAGAACACACACCACCACACCTGATATTTGAGGTATCTCCTGTCATAAGATTTCCTGTACTCATTTTATATGTGGTGTCAATGGCAAAATGCTGACCCGTGTATACTGGATGGAATTTTTAGAGGTGCTCATGACATGACATTTCTGGCACTGTCATTTTGAATGTACTCCTTGGCATAAGGGGCTCACCCATGGAAAAATGATGACCTTGGTATAGTGATAGTAAGCATCTCCCTTCAGTTCTTGTTAATAATCCAGAATGTACGAATCTGGAGAGAGAATGTTGATGATTGAAGTTTGGCAGTTGGTTCTTGCTGCCCTGTGGTTGAGGTCTCTAATTTACTAGATGAACAATAAATCCACTTCATCTTACCTTCTTAAAGACTCGCAGTCTGTTGATTTATTCCAAAGGCATCACCTAATTTTGGCGACAAGTGAACATTCCACTGAGATGTTCCTGGAACAAGAGACCTCAACACAATTTTTCTACTGAGAATATAAGAAGCAGTTGGGTAGCCCTTCTACTTTCAATGTCTTCAACTTGCTGCAGACTTGGGATGACTCGGCTTTGAAGAGTGAGCGGCTGCACTGGCTCTTGTCACTCTTTGCCGTGCTCTGCAGGTGAGAGAACGCTGTGCTCTGCGGCCCGGTGAGGCGGTGTACTCCGGAAGCACGATGATCTCAGGTGCTGAAGGCGTGTGTAGCATTCACTCCAATTTGGGCTTTGGCCGAGCCCCATCTTAGGGGTACTGTTGTTGAACAGCATCGCGTGCGCTCATCGTGTGCTGTTTGTCCGCGCGCAACACACCATTCACAAAGGTGACTGTCCTTGACTGACCTTCTACGTCAAGCAGTGACGTACGCCGTGTGAAACGCCACGTACGGAGCTGCCATTTTGCGGCTTTCATATGATTTTGCCTGCTTTTCCCTGGTGTGTCTTCACGTGGAACAGCCTGACTTCCAATGTCAGTAGCGACGCATGGTGTGAGGCGGTACGCCCGAGGGCCGTCATTTTGGAGCGCCTCTAGGTATTTGCCTGCTCTTGCCTGACCTCTTTACGACTGTGGGGCATATCCCTCATAAGCATGTGTTGCCGGCTCTTTAAGATACAGCATTCTCAGACGCATTCACAGACTAGGACCTACTTGCCACGGTAAGACTTCTTTAAAGACCTCATGCAACGTGAGTAGCAGTCTCATCTACTTCTTCAAAACACTGGTATGCACAGTTACTCACATGTCAGTTGGCTTCATCATTGTCTTGTGCGCTGATGCGCACAACTTATCTATGCATGGAATCCCTCTGAGTTCTTAATTACAATATTTTCTTGTAGTCATGAGTACTTTCTTCTTTGCTGATGTGCACAGCCCAATTCATCAGTTGCTTATACGGTCTTCCTCTTCAACAAAGAAAAAAAAACATTGCACTGTCTGCTAGTTTGGCAGTTGGTTGGTCAGTGGCCGTACTAAAAAAAAAAAAAGGAGAAAAAGGGGAAGAGGAATATTTTTACTTCAATTATATCGCTAGTCTTAAGACACATACAGTTGGGTGGTGTTTCATTACATACTTAGGGGGTCAGTAAGACTGTCAACATGCAAAATGTCACTGCCCCTCTGTTCTTTTTATCCTCTCAAGGTGACCTTTTGATTCCTTGAGTGAAATGGAAGAAGGTATTTGCTAATTATGCAAGAGTGTGTGGCACTTCTTTGAGTGCTGAAAGGAAATCATCTTTGTTTATGCATTGTCTAGGTTCAGAATGGCAAGAAGTGTTTGAACATCTTCCTGACCTTCCTGACAGTGAAGCTGCAGCCTTGAATGAATATGAGATTTGTGTCAGAAAGATGGATTTGCATTATCTTCCTAAAGTGAGTATGGTGTTGGAGCGTTATCACTTTGGAAAGAGAATGCAAAGACAGGAAGAATCTGTGGAGCAATATATTACTATGTTGAGAAAATTGGCATCCACTTGTGGTTTTGGTGCAACCTTGGAGGAGAGGTTAAAGCATCAGTTAATGCTGGGATGCATTATTTACAAAGCAAAGACCAGCTTGTGGCAAAAGGACAATCCTTTGCTACAAGAAGTAATCACTATTTTGAAAATGCATGAGCATTCAAAAGCCTGTGTCGACATGATTCGTAAAGAATGTACAGTGGGTAAGAATGAAAATGAAGTGGTCAGGAAGGTGTATAACAAATCCTTTGATAAGTCTGTTAAAAATAGATCTGACAAGACCATGGTGTCAACTAAAGCTTCCAATTTCAATATGTTTCAAGGTAAATGTTTCAGGTGTGGGAATTCTTGTCATATGGCAAACTTTAAGGACTGTCCGGGGTGGAAGGTCACGTGTTCTAGCTGTGGTAAAAAGGGTCATTATTCGAGGTGCTGTAAATCTAACAAAGAACAAAAGAAAGTCAGGGAGGTGGACATTTATGATCAGGATTGTGAGGACGTTTTAGTTCTCCAGGTTAAAGAACCAGGTAATGAAGGCCTGTTTGAAGAAGTGTTAATTAATGACCAGTCAGTGAACATGCTTTTTGATTTGGGGGCTAAGATCACGCTTATTCCCAAAGGATTTTATGACCAGCAACTCTTAGGTAAAGTGAAGTTAGTCAAGCCTGACATCAAACCTTGGGGTTATGGAGGAGAAATCATTGATCTCTTAGGTATTTTTGGGGCACTATTGAATTTAAGGGGAGAATCGTCCATGGGAAAATTTATATCTCTATGAAAGGGGACTCTTTAATTAGTTGGTTCCACCAGCATGACTTGTATGTTTATTTGGACCCCAACGAATCTCCCTCAGTGTGCCTAAAGGAGTTACCTGCAGTTAAGACGATGAGTGAGGGGAGTGAAGCGTGGGTCACAAGGTTCCCAGAGGTATTTGTGAAGAGGTTGGGTTGTCTCAAAAATGATGTCCATCACATAGGACTATGGTCAGGAGCTGTACCCTAAGCAGCGAAAGTTAGGGGTGTGCCTTTGCTGGTCAAAGATAGTATGAGAAACGAATTGGACAAACTTGTAAAGAATGGGATAATCCAGGAGGTGGAAGCCACTGAATGGATTTCTCCTGTGGCCAACGCCCCCAAAGCCAATGGTGAGGCTAGGTTATGCATTGATTTGAGGGTGCTGAATAAAGAGGTAGTCGTTGATCATTACCCACTCCCTAACATTACTGAAATGTTGTCGTCACTGGGTGGAGCAAAACATTTTTCAACGTTGGACCTTTCTTCAGCATATCATCAGGTCAAGCGCATCCAGCATCCTAGGACCTCACGACGTTTATAACACCATTCGGAACCTTCAAGTTTCTCAGGATGCCTTTTGGACTCATCTCCGCGGCCTCTGTTTTTCAGAGGGTGATGGAGAGTGTTCTGAAGGGTGTTGATGGAATTAAGGTATATCAAGATGATGTACTGGTTTATGGAGTTGATCTAAAAGATCATAATGAAAGATTGACTCTTGTCTTGGAAACGCTTCTTGTTGCTGGCCTCACTTTGAGGGTGGAAAATGCTAATTTAATGTTGGAGAAATTGAATATTTGGGTCACTTGGTCTCTGGGTCGGGAATCAAGCCTAAACCATTGTTGTTAGAGGCCATCTCCAATCTGAACTATCCCAAAGAAAAAGAAGAATTGGTGAAATTTTTGGGGATGGCGGAATTTTATAATAAGTTTGTTCCCAACTTTGCACAAAAACTGAAGGCATGCATGGTTTGTTAAAAACAGGATGTGAGTTTGTGTGGAGTCAGGCATGCAATGAAGAGTTTGATGGGATTAAGAAATATTTGAATGAGGCTCCCTGTTTTGCAAGTTTTGATCCTTCTAAGGTTTCATATCTGATGACTGACGCAAGTTCCAAGGGATTGGGTGCTGTCTTATTGTAAAATGTGGAGGGTTCTGAGAGAACCATTTTATTCATTTCCAAACCTTTGAGGGGAGCGAAATGCAATTACTCAGTGGTGGAGAAAGAGGCGCTTGGAGTTTACTGGGCTATACATAAGCTAAAAAAAAGTCTTGTGGGGAAAGTCCTTTGAAGTAATTTCTGATCAAAAACCTTTAAAAGGAGTTTTTGGTAAGAAAGGCGTTTATTTTGTTTCGCACAGAATAAGGAAGTGGGTTGTTGCCTTGCAAGAATTCCAGTTCAACGTCTCGTACTTGCCTGGGTCTAAAAACATTTTGGAGGACTGTCTGTCCAGGCTATGTGGTTCTAATGAAAGTTCTGATTAGTCTGAGCATTGTGATTTTTTTCAGGAGAAGAGTTTGATGAGGAGGTAAATGTCTGCATGATTAGTGATGGTCTGATCTCTGAAGCCTTGTGGAATGAGAGCCTAAATGAGGACTGTATGTTGAAACATGTGATACCTAAAGTGCAATGTGGATGGGGAGAGAAACAGGATTGTGAGGAGGATCTCAGAGGATTTTTGCATGTTAAAGATGATTTGGCTGTAATGAACGGAATACTGATGCATGGAAGTAAATTGGTTGTTCCTGAGAGCTTGAGAAGCAAACTGGTGGCTAATCCTCATGTGAGTCATATGGGAATTGCTAAAACTAGGGAGAGGATCAGAGAGGCATACCGGTGGCCAGCTATGGATGTGTATATAGAGAGAGTTGCGCGTGATTGTTCTCAATGTGCTTGTCACAAGATGCTGAAGTGCAGGACTCAGCCCATGGTGATCAGAAAACAAGCCTGTGGTCCGTGGGTGGACATTGTTATAGATATTCTAGGGCCAGTTAAGTTGAAGTCTCAAAATCGCTATGTTTTAGTGTGTCTGGACATGTTCTCAAGGTGGCCAGAGGTGAAGATAGTCAATTCAGTGGAATATGAAGGGGAAACAGCTTTTACAACGCTGTCATCACATCGCAGTGCTTTTACAATGCTGTCGTTACAACGACTGCGTTGTTAGTACGCAATACCTTTACATCGCAAGTCATTAGAATGACTTGCTGTAGGGGGCGCTAAGGTATTGGATATGAAATCCAACACCTTCCCTGCTGTTGCGCAAACTGGAGTAGGAATAGTAAATAATACTATTCCTAAGTCCAGCACGCCCCCTACAGCAAGTCGTTCTAATGACTTGCGATGTAAAGGTATCGCGTACCAACAACGCGGTCGTTGTAACAACCGCGTTGTAAAAGCACGGGGTATAATAGCATGCGTTTTAACATGCTATATTCAATATGAAGCGGTGATTAATTTTCTGGAGGGTCTTTTTGAAAGAGAAGGCTTCCCTGCATCCATTTTATCTGACAATGGGGTTCAGTTCACTTCTCGTGTAGTGGAGGATTTTTTAGAGGAGAGAGGTATCAAGCACAAAAAGGCAGCTTTGATTCACCCGGAATGCAATGGTGTGGTGAAAAGGTTTGTAAAAGATCTTAAGGAAGCCATGCAATTGGCTGTAGTAACTGGTAATGACTTGGAAGCGGCTGTTAAAAAAAGGTGCGAGAGTACAGATTTACCCCACATTCATCTACGGTGGTGGCTCCTTTTAGTTTGTTCAAAGGAAGAGCTGCCGTCACAGAGGTAATTCCGTTGTGGGTTGCGTTTAGAAGGAAATTAGCCGATAGTGGTGTGGAGTGTACAGGGGCATGGAAAGAGAGAGAGTTGAAGAAGATGGAGAGGAGGAAGGAGTTGTTTTATGAGAGGAAAGCAGTGAAAAGAACAGTTGTGGGGGTTGGTGACTGGGTCAGAGTCAAGTTACCAAAGAAGTGTGTGGGTAAGTCCAAGTTTGGAAAGCCCATGAGGATCATTAAGCTGTTTAATAATGCAGTCAAAACTAGTGACCATAAGATTTGGAATTTAAATAGCATTGCCAAATGTCAACCACAGGAAACTAAAGGTACAGAGGGTCGTGTGACACAAGAGGATGAGAGGAGATCTACTCGCACGAGGAGGATTCCTCTTCGTTTGCAAGATTGTGTCCGCTAATTTAGTTATCTGCTGTGATGTTTTGATGCATCTTCATATTTCTATGCCATTTTTCTTGTTTTGATACATTCCCTTTTTCCATGTTACTTTTGTTCTTGTAAATTCTTTTTGCTTATTGTATGTAGTTAGGGGGAAGGTGATGTGGTGTTCTGTAGTAAGCATCTCCCTTCAGTTCTTGTTGCCAGGCTATGATGTAATAATCCAGGATGTAAGGATCTGGAGAGAGAATGTTGATGATTGAAGTTTGGCAGTTGGTTCTTGCTGCCCTGTGGGTGAGGTCTCTAATTTACTAGATGAACAATAAATCTACTTCATCTTACCTTCTTGAAGACTCGCAGTCTGTTGATTTATTCCAAAGGCATCACCTCAGGTGTCATTGGCAAAATGCTGATGCATGTATACTGGAGGGAATTTTTAGAGGTACCCATGACATGAAATTTCTGGCACTGTCATATTGAATGTACTCCTTGGCATAAGGGGCTCACCCATGGAAAAATGATGACCTTGGTATAGTGAAAGTAATTTCTTACTTAAGACATTTGAAACAAATGAGATCTACTCCAAGGAAAGGTCAGGTTTGCCTGGTGCACCATGAAAGTACTGGAATATTTCATGAATGCCCTATAAGGGCCTGTGGCGTTTTAGCAAATTTGATCCCAAAAGTTTAAAAAAATTCTCAGAGGAGAAATCTACTCTCCCTTAAATCATCTACAAGAAATCTGTTAACTTGTTTTGCTTGATGGAATTTGGGTTAAGTATCACACCCCACCACTTACATAGATCTTTTTCCTCATATAGTGGCTATGGGGTTAGCTCTGACCCCATTTCTAGAAATGCTTGTCCTGCCCCATTGCTGGGTGCAGGACTGACTTTAGGGCAATGCGACCAGTGCAGCTGCAACTGAAGTTGACTCTGGTGGGGGTGGGCTGTGTTTTTTGTCTAGTGGCAGTTTTGACTTCTCGTAAAGTAGCGTGGAGGGTTAATGTGCCTGCTGCAAATGACGTGGACCATGCAGATCACAGAATAAGTGTAAGTGAACTATGAGTAGCACTATAAAAAAAATTAAATGTACGTCAGAGAAAGGTTATGGAGAGATGAGATGCGTTGTTGGAGAGTGGTAGTGATGGAATTCATGGAAAAGGAGGTTATGGGGGAGGATGGGGCAAAAAAAGACTGTCATAACGGGCCCCACCAGTGCTCGAGCCAGCCCTGTCTGGGAGTCTTACCCCCCCCCAAAGTTCGGGTCTAGTTACGCCCCTGTCTCTGATAATGTGTTGTGTCTGACCTATGATATCGACGCCTGCCATGGTCTAGTACTGTCGACAAGGCAGGGCCCATGGCATAGCCTATTGCTGCACCTTCTTTGATGACTGCACTGTTCACCCATGCCATGGAGGTTAATTGCTCCCCCAGCCTCCATGCTGTTTGGCCGTTTGCTGCTTTTCTGCCTTCTCTGCAGCATAGGGGCTGTGCGCTCCATTCTTCAAATGAGGCGCCTTGACCAGATTGTCTTTCATGGCGCACTGGCCATTTGCCACCAACTGCCATTCCGGGCCCATTCCATTTTCTTGTTCACTGGGCTCCCCTTGGGCCACATCCAAGTTAATGCTTCTGGACCCTTATTGTCCCACTGCAACGGGGCGGGCTTTACCTCATTCCAACAAACTCATAATGAAGGCGTCAAAGGATACATAATGATGCTTGTTACAATATATTGATGATGAATGTTCTGTTTCATTTTAGAATATAGCGATTGTTGGAAAGTGGATTATAAGTAGTGGTAATACCACTGGCAATAAGGTGACTAACAGAATATAAGGTTCAGAATAGGTCTCAGAAAATTATGCCCATGCTCAATCCTTGGTAGCTTGGCTGCGAGCAGGCAGGCCTAATTTCAAAGACAGGTATGTAAAGCATTTAAAAAAAACAATTCAGTAAATAAATAAGACACAACACACAATAACAATCCAACACCAATTTATAACAATAGGATATATTTTCATCTTTAAAATGACACCAAAATTAAAAAAATCCAATGTAGGGAACTGGAGATATGATTTTTTTATTTAGCACTAATAGCACATAAAACCTATAGTACCTATTGGGCCATCTGGTTGTGCTAGACCGGGACAAAGTCAAAGTTTCAGGCCGACTGCGATGGAGTGCTGGACGGCTACCCCTCGCAGAAGGCCTCAGTCAAAGTTTTTACCTTCTGACTTAGAAATGTTTCTGGAGCTTTTTTTCCCGGGGTCCCTCGAAGCTCTCAGCCAGTCTGGATTTGGTGAGGGTTCACTGGCTTGCCTTGTGACGAGCTCCCAGTCAAACCTATGGAAGTCAGACCTCCGGAGCTTTCCAGAGGGACGAACCAGAGATTCAGGCCAGCCCACTGTTAAAGGTGGGGGCTTGACTCTCGTGGTTGGTCCCAGTCACCTTTTCTATGTTCAAACTTAGAAACTTTTACAGAGCTTTTTCTCCGAGGGTCCCTGAATGCTCTTCACCAGGCCGGATTCAGTGAGGGTTCGCCGGCTTGGGTTTGGGCCAGCTCCTGGTGGAACTCTGGAAGTCAGACCTCCGGAGCTTTTCAGCAGGCCGGACCTGGAGGGCAGGCCGGCTCACGGTTGAAGGTCATCTGCTTGGCTGGACAGGTCGAGTCGGTCCACTTATGGAGGTTTTTTTCAAAGTTGCTCCAAAGTTCTGGAACTTTGAGGGCCCCACAGTGTCCAAAACTTACTCCAAGGGTCTGGAAGCTCCAAGATTGTCCTTGAAAGTTTGGGACTTCAATTCCCACAATCCACTTGGACAAAACCCCTACAAATCCACTGGTAGTACTTCAGGCTCCAGGCTGGGGATTCTTGGTGGTGGTCCAGGTGAGCTCTGTTAACCTGTAGCTTGCAGGGAGTTTAGTCTTTAGTTTTCTTGAAGCAAGTTAGGTCCACAGGGATGTAGTTCCAGATTGTGCAGCAGGTGCAGTCTTCCAGAGTGCAAGGCCTGGTCAAGGCAAATCAAACTTCCAGCATGGACCCTTCTTCTTTCCTTTGTTTCAAGCAGCAGATCTGAGAGGCACTGCCCCTCCCAGATACTTATTCATTGTTCTCTGGGGTCACACAGGAGGGCACTCCTGTCCAATTAGGTGCCAGACAACACCCCAGAGCATGACCATTTCCTCCAAAGTGTGGCACAATGGTTTCCCAGAAAGCACTATTTCTCCAAAATGCAATATGGCTTAAGTCTCCACAGAGAGACAAGAACTGTCTAAACCAACCTCCAGGCTCACCTCCATATCCTCCCTCCCCCTAGCATCTACACATTCCTTCCTTAAGCCTACTATCTGGCTGGGTTCAGAGGGTGGGGTGTAAAATTAAACTGGCTTCTTCTGCCTGTCCTCTCCTTCTTTTGAAGATCATGGTTTGCGACCCCTCCCTCTTGCTCTGGCATTCCTATGCAGCAAAACTCTCTCCTTCCAGAATGGCTTTTCACCCCAGGTACCACTTATCACTTCATCAAAGCAGCTTGGCTAAACCACTTAACTCTGACCCATCAGGACAGATCACCAGAAGGCTGAATTTTGGCTTACAGACAAGAAAGTCTTATAACGTCGTGCCTGTACATTTTAGGATAAATTCAACAATAGCATATTGTTGGATTTATCAATACCATTCTACTGAGTTCTTGAATGATATTTTTCTATGTTTCCTGGCGGGAGTTATTAATTAATAACTTCTTGTCATGTTAATCTATGGGCTGGGGATCTGCAATGGGGAAAATGAACTGGGCAATTTCTCCAACACCAGAGCTTATAAAACATCTTTTATAAGGACCCTGCCTATATCTAAAGGACCTCCCACCCCTGGAACACCTAGGGGAGACTTTAGGGGTTCTGAATATGTAAACATATTGCAGATCCTCATTCGACAGTGCTCCTAGCACAAAAGTCAATTTTGGGAAGCACTTTACTGCAATGTGGGAAATGAAATGTACAATTTCACTATCACCAAGGCATATAAAACCTCTTTTGTAAGGGGCCTCCTTATATTTACCTGACCCCCCCCACCACTGGGACACCTAGCAGAGAACCTGGGGGTACCTAAAGTGCCACAATATTGTAGTTTATTAATTTGTAAGTGCCCCAAACACCAAAGTCTAGTTTGGTCACAATTTATATTTTAAAAGCAGTCCTGCAACACAGGGCTGCTTTTAAACTGACCTTAGGCCTCAGCAGTGCACAAATGCAAGAGCAGAAAGGGCTGCTGGCCTCTAAGCTGCCAAGCCCCATTATATACTGGGGACCTAAAGGTAGTTTTAATCCCTCTGCCCTATTATGTACTAGGGCAATATAGGGGAGGTCATGCCAATGATAGGGTACCCTAACCCCTAGTGTACCCTAGTGTAAGTAGGTGTTTTCACTGTATTCTAAGTGTGTTTTCAGAATAGCCCTGGCCCTGGGCCTGGTTAGGCAGAGACCAGGGACAGTCAGGGTCAGTTACCACCAGTACCAGTCAGCAAACAATGAGGGTGCCCAGGGCACAGTATGACTTCGCAACATAGCCCCCCCCAAACGAAAGGTGATGGGTTACTAACCTACACCCTGGTAGTCCTCATCAGCTAAGTGGAAAAACTTGGAAAGTCCATCAGCATTGGCATGGGCAACCCCAGGTCTGTATTCCACTGAAAAGTACATTCCCTGTAGGTAAATGGATCAACTTAACAGCTTGGGATTCTCCCCTCTCATCTGCATGAGCCATCTGAGAGGCCTGTGGTCAGTTTGAACACGAAAGTGAGTCCCAAACAAATATGGTCTCAGCTTTTTCAGTGACCAACCCACAGCAAAAGCCTCTCTCTCAATAGCACTCCATTTCTGCTCTCTGGGAAAAAGTCTTCTGCTAATAAAGGCAACTGGCTGATCAAGGCCCTCTTCATTTTACTATGACAATACTGCCCCAATCCCTTGTTCTGAAGCATCTGTCTGAACCACAAATTCCTTTGTGTAGTCAGGGGCCAGCAACACTGGTGCTGAACACATAGCAGCTTTCAGAGTATCAAAAGACTTCTGAAACTCTGGGGTCCAACCCACCTTTTTTTTATTTTAAACTCTTTTTATTGAAAAAAGCTCAGTACAGGTCACACAATCACAATACCGCGGTTATACAGACCAATATTATCATCTTTTTGTTTTCAGTTAAGCAACATTCACGTGTCTCTTAACAAACCCAGAGTCTTCATTAGGAAAGTCTATAATCCTATCTAATGTCTGGCCCTCCACACCCCTTCCGATTGCCTTAGTACCCGTGATACTTCTTCCAATCCCCGCACTTTTTATCCCATTTGTGTGGACATCCTCTGGCTTTGTATATCACCTTCTTTGCGCTAGAGCACCAATCCGGGTCAATTTCCCATTCTCTCAGGTTCGGTGCGTGTCGTGCACCCCACTTCCTCGCTATATTTTGTTTTGCTACCATCGCAGCCACTCTTAGCCATATAGTTGTGTATTTCGGCCATTTTTTCTCCCCCTTCACACATAATAACAGCCAGTGCGATTCTGTTGGGATCTCTATCCCCATGACCTCTGTCATGACACTTGTCACCGCCTTCCAGTATTCATTAATATATTTACAGCCCCATATAATATGAAAAAATGAACCTATTTCGCCACATTCCCTGGCACAATAGTCAGACACACCATGTCCCAATCTATATAGTAAAGTCCTGGAGGCATAAGACCTGTGAAGGATACGCAATTGTACCAAGCGGAGCCTGGCTCTAACAGCAACTTCCCGGGGGCTTTGTACTGCCTCTTCCCAATCGTCGTCCTCTAGCATCCCTAAATCTCCTTCCCACGCCATTCGGAGGGGATCTATTGGGTTGGGAGAGTTGTATAGCAGTTTTTTGTATGTCAATGAGGTGGCCTTTGTCTCCATCGGGTCCATCATTAGCCTATCTTCCAGGGGTGAGTAATCTGGAAGGGTCTCTCCCTCTCTAAGATGTTGGTGTAGAGCGTGACTTAATTGCATATATTTATATCTTTCAGTTTCCGCCAGGTCGTATTCGCTTTTAAGTTCCTGGAAAGTGAGTTGTTTCTGACCTCTCCATATGTCTTCTAACCTTTCAATCCCAAGCGCTTCCCACTTCTTAAAGGTCCCTCTCAGTGCCCCCACCTCTGCCAATTGATCACTATCCCACAATGGCTTTCTTCCTGTCAATTTACTATTCCAACCAGTGTGTTTTGTCGCTTCTTTCCAGACCCGTACCACTGTCCGCGTGTTCGGGAAAGCTGTTTTTCCTTGCGTCTACAGTATAGTGCTGCAGGGTGTCCCCTTTTTCCCATTGCCCAGTGATCTGCCCTGAATGCCGGGTTTCCACGATCTGAAAATATCCAATCATTGACCTCTATCAATTGCGAGGCCCAGTACTATTTGTTTATATCTGGGACTGCCAGCCCTCCCTCGTAGACTCCCCTTTGAAGCTTACCCAGGGCTATCCTAGCACTTCTGCCATCCTAGAGGAGTTTACGCAGTTCGCTGTTAATATCTTAGAATACCTTCTTGGGTATCGTATATGGTGTGTTCTGCAACACATACAATAGTCTAGGCAGTGACATCATTTTGAAAAGGACTGCTCTAACCATCAAGGATACCGGCAGTTTCCTCCAGTGTTCCACGTCACTGCTAAGTCTCTGTAGTTGTGGTTACAAGTTATCGATCAAGAAATCATCTTCTTCTATAGAAATCTGCATGCCGAGGTATGTAAACTTTGTTTTAATCAGTAGGGGAGTATTGTCTGCCAGTCTCTGCGGAACCGTACCTGTCAGCGGGAACATGAGGGATTTTGTCCAATTTATTGTGTATCCAGAGTAGCTACTAAATAACTGGAAAATATGAAGGACCCTGTGAACTGACCTAAATGGGTTGACCAGGTATAGGAGTATGTCATCAGCATATAGGGATATTTTATCCACCCAGTCCCCCCTTCCTGGCACCCCCTGCAATTTTGGGTCATTGCGGACCCATGCTGCTAGGGGCTCCAGCGCCAGGGCAAAGATCATTGGCGATAGCGGGCATCCCTGCCGTGTACCCTTACGGAGGTGAAAGGAGTGAGACACCTCTCCATTTACCTTCACCCTAGCCTGTGGGTCTTGATACAGGAGTTTTACCCTGGAGCAAAAGTCTGGTCCAAATTCTAGTCTTTCCAGGGTGGCAAATATGAACTGCCACTCAATACTATTGAACGCCATTTGGGCATCCAATGATAGGAGCACTGCATCTCTATCCAGCGTCGTTTTGGTCCAATTAATTACCCCATATAACCTTCTCAGGTTAAGTCGCATGCTCCTATGAGGCATGAACCCTGATTGATCCGGGTGAACCAGTGTGGAAATAACCGGTTTTAGCCTGTTGGCTAGTACCTTAGCTAGCACTTTTGTCTCAATGTTTAACAGGGATATTGGTCTGTTTGACCCTCATTCGGTTGGTGGTTTGCCTTTTTTGGTAATTACTACAATTGTAGCTGTACGTTGATCTAAGGGGAGTTCCCCCTTGTCTCTTGAATCTATATACATATTTAAAAGATGGGGAGCTACCTTGCTCGCCACGCTCTTGTATAGCTCAACTGGTAGCCCATTGGGGCCGGCCGCTTCCCTGACTACAGGACTATCAAAGCGCTCATTACCTCCTCCACCGTGATTTCTTGCTCCAGTGCCTGCATACCTTCCTTCTCTAACCTTGGGAGATTAATCTCATGCAGCAGCTCGTCACAGTCCTCCCTAGACTGCTCCGTGGAGGAGGTATAGATTTCCTCGTAATAATTTGCGAATTCCTCTGCTATTTCCTTACCTGTGTGTTTACTTTCTCCCCCCGGGCTTTGTATTTCCGGGACCCAACTTCTGTCTCTATCTCTACTCTCCAGCCATGCGATCATTTTGTTGGCTTTATCTCCTACATCGTAGATTTTCCACTGGATAACTAGTGCCTGCGCTCTCACCTTATTTTCCCCCAGATCTTTCAGTTCCTGTCGCTTAAGAGCAAGTCGTCTTGCCACTGACTCGTCGGTATTCCTATCCTCCCCAATTTTCTCCTCCAATTGGCTTATTTCTGATTCTAGGTTTTTCTCCTCTTTAATTTGCTCTTTCTTATATATGCCTTTTTCTGGCTGGATGAACCCTCTAATCACTGTCTTGTACGCCTCCCAGAGTTTGGAGGCCGACTCCACTGAGCCCTCGTTGAGTTCAAAGTATTTTGTGGTATGGGTCTGTACCTTCTGGGCGAAGTGTTTGTTTCAGAAATGGCATGTATCTATCCGTTGAGGCAGCGTGTTATTCCTAGTTGGTCCCTTTAGTTGAACCATGACAGGTGAGTGATCCGATATACCCCGTGCTTTGAGTGTTGTTTCCCTAAATTGTCCCACGTGAGATGTATAGGTCAAGATGTAATCCATTCTGGAGTGGCTTTTGTGCGCCGCCGAGGTATGTGTGTATTGTCGACCCGCTGGATTATGAGCCCTCCATAGATCCGTCATGCTCATCGCCTCTATGAATCCCTTCAATGGTTCCTTTCCTAGTGCGCCAGTTGCTCTTGTCAATCTAACTAGTTGCTGGTTCATAACTGCGTTCATGTCGCCCCCTAGAACCAGCGGCATCTTGAGGATAGTGTTTCCGAGCTGTGCGAAGGTATCTGTATGTAGCCGAGGAGGGACATACTCCGAACAGAGATTCAGAGTCTTCCACGCCCAACTACCGGAGATCGCTACATACCTTCCTAGTTTGTCGAGCCAGCATCTATTCACTATCAATGGGGTTGATGTCTTGACTAGTATTCCCACTCCCCTGGAACCCGTTGTGTACCCAACATGCGCTGGTAACTTGCATCCATATCTGTCCATTGCCCTGCAGTGGTTACCCTGTAGGTGGGTTTCCTGAAGCAGAACCACATCTGGGCCATGCCTACGAAGATATTGTAACACTAGCGTTCTCTTCACTTTGCTACCCAACCCATTAACATTCCATGTCAAAATTGTAAGTGTCATCCTGGAAAATGGCCTTGTTGTCTCGAATATGATCACTTAGTCCCTCGGGCCCCACATACCTATGTCCCTAAGTATGGTACCCTGTGTCTGCTGATTATAGGGCTTCCCTGTGCCTACCTACTCTCGATCCTGTCTCCTCGTGTAATCGTGTGCGTCTTGTCACCGAGCGTATAACTACTAACTATTCTAACGAACACACCCACCTGTTAGGCTTCTAACCCTCTTAACTTCACCCCCCACCCTGTTTCCCTGATTGACAGGTCGAGAACAACCACCACCCCAACCTACAGAGAGCCTGTCGCCCATAAAACTTGCTGCATGCTAGGGTGGGCTGGAGTCTCCTCCTCACTCCGTTCTCGTCAACGCCTCCAGCCCCTTCAGTCCAATTAAAGTTTATTACCTTGTGCAGTGTTTCAATTAACGTATCCCTTTCCAGTGACTTCTTTGTGTTATATCCCCTAACCCCCTCCACCCAGTGCTTAATTTGTAACATATTAAGTGCCAGGGCTTTGACCGGGAGGCCACTGCAGCTTGCACCACCCATCGCCCTTGTCATCACTGCCAAAACGACAGTTCAGATTATTCCAGGTCCCCAAAGCTAAAGGAATGGCTGGGGAGGCAGGTATTTGCAATTTTAATGTATATTGTATTCCTAAACAGCCGTTGTTCTGCTCATCTCTAAATTAGATGAGCAGCGCCACCATGTGGTAGACTGTTCAAGGTATGGTGTTGACAATCAGGTGCCGGTGCCGAGCACCGGAAACCAATTAAGTGCTTAGCACCGGAAAGCCCCGGCTCAAATTAGGCACTGCCTCCACCCAAGACCAGCCATTACGTTGCCCTCAGAGCGGTGTCCCTTCCGGTAATCACCTTACATCGTCCTCTTTGTGGCCAGTTCTCGCCTCTCTTTCTGTATCCCCAGGGCCCTGGGATCTCCGCTGGTCCTTGGCCTTTGCCGCCTTTTGCTTCACTACTCGCCATCCTTCCAGCCACTCCCAGGCTTCTTCTGGTGTGCTGAAATGCCAGGACTTCCCCTCTGCCATTACTCGTAGTCGCAGCGCATAAAACATCATATATTTGATGTCTTTGGCACGTAACTCTTTCTTTACTGCCTCAAAGCTGCGACGCAGTTTTTGGACCTGGAGTGTAAAGTCCGGAAAGAATCGGATCATTGCATTTTTGTATTTAAGATCCCAATGAGCTCTGGCTGTTTGTAGTATCACATCTCTGTCTCTGAAATTTAGGACTTTGGTAATTATCGTCCGAGGGGGTGTCCCCGGTCTCGGACTGGGGTTCTGTGTTCTTGTTTGTTAGAACCGGGGTCTCCAGTTGGCCAGAGTCTGCACCCTAGTCCAAGTAGGGACCACTGATTCCGACAAGGTAGCTTGGCGCGAGGCAGGTAGGCACGCACGAGGCAATGTGTAAAGTGATTTGCAGCACAGATCCACGCTGACACAGTAAAGCACTCACAAGAAGGCGACGCCACTCCAGCTGTATGCAAACATTGTAGTTATCTTTATCTTAGGTTCCGGCAAAATCTGTCATAGAGAAATACACATATACTCAGGACTTTCCTCGTGCAGACTAACCATAAACAGAATGTACGGGCTCAAGGAGTCTCTTTATCCAGCTCCTACCAAACTCAGAAATAAAAGGAAGACAATGTCCACCCCAAGCAGGGTTCACAGGGGTAATGTTCCCAACAGGCTCTCACTCGGGGGGTTCCATTACCCTACGTTCATGTGGGCGCAGTAATTCCTTAGGCAGTTACAAGTCAGTCTCAGGGGGAGATCACATCAACGCAATGCAAATACACTCAGGGCTTTCCTTGTGTAGTAGATCCTGCACTGCCCGCAAACCGCCCCTTGCGGCAATCTGGGGGTGCCGCAGCATTACCTGGTGAGGCGGTTGCAGGCGCTGGTGCGAAGCTCCTTCCACTCGGGGGCTCTCTCTCGACTGGCGCTGCACGCTGTGAGGCCCCTGATGGCTCCGGCTTCCGTGTCCCTCTTCCTGGCAGCCGTGGACCCGAGCGGGAGTGTGCGGTGACGTCTCGCGCTCCCAGGAGCTCCTCGCAACTCCTTCTGGGCGAGGCCCGGGTTGCCTGGTAGCACTCAACTCGGGAACCAATCCGTGCGCGGCTTCCCTGGAATGCCGCCGATGATGCTGCTGGCCGGAGTCCCGGTTGCCAGGCGACGCTCTCTGCCTCACCAATCCCAGCGCGGCACTCTCCGGCCGTCGCGGGGGATTCCCTCGGGCGCGCTCCTCAGCCCGGGTTGGTGGCGGTGATCCTCTGCCAGGCCGCACTGGACGTCACGAGGCAGCGGGTAGCCGGGGCCAGAAGCGGCAAGCCCCAGACCCGCAGCACTCCACACACAGCACCTCCCGTGTAGGAAGATGGAATCTGACTATATGGTTGCCCCCACTTTTTTCCTGGTGTTTTGCTGGTTTATGACTTAGTTGGACTGGGATCCTGCTATTCAGGGCCCCAGTCTATCTGCTTTCTCTGTAAAATGGTTTCCATGTGCCTTAGGCACATCTCTGATTGGAATCTGGAGTGCCCTTATAAGTCCCTAGTATATGGTATACTATGTACCCAGGGCATAGGTACCTCAGAGGCCTACCAGGGCTGCAGCATGTACTATGCCACCCCTGGAAGGCCATCCAAACTGACACCACAGGTCTGCTACTGCAGCCTGGGTAAGGTGGTGCATGCACCCCTTACTGTGATATAGGCTACCTATATCACTATATACATACACACATATAAACCTATAAGTCACTCCTATTGCAGGCCTTATCAATCCTGAAGGCAGAGTGCGTGGTTCCTATGTGAGAGGGTGCCCCTGCATGAGCAGGGCCCCTCTGCAGCATTCGGAGACCCTTCTCTGATGCTGTTTGTAGTGCAGCCTGACCATATACTCTTAAGCGCATTATAACCTCGCGTTAAATGCTAACTTTGGGATGGCTGCACAGAAACATGTCGTGTTTGGTGTCAAACATCTTGGAATACTACCCCCCTGCCAATTCTGGCAGCGGGGGTAGCATTCCACCCTTCTAGAGGGAGAGACATGTTAACCCTGGCTTGCCCGGTAACTTCTTTCCAAAGCCCCAGCATCACAAAATGGATGCTGCTGCCACAGACACAAGTCTGGCCTCCTGCTGCTGACCGAAACTCCGGCAGGGAGGCCTGGACAATAGGTTTCCTGTCGCAGGAGGTGTAACCACCTCCCCAGACAGGATAGTGTGTATTGGGGCTGGGCGGGAGCACTTTCGGGTGCTTTGAAGTCCTGCACTGGGGGCACATTTGGTGTCCCTGTGCATACCCCAGTTCAAACCGGATCAGGGGCTTGCAGCCCCTGCTTTGGTGCGAACTGGACAAAGGGAAAGGGGTGTAGCCACCCCTCTGCCCTGACCCACACATAGGTGGGACCACAGAGTAAGTCCAACCCCTAAACTTAGTATAAGTATAGGAACCCAGTCCCTAGGACTTTAGATTATCCCTGGATGAAACTCTGACACAGAATCCTGGACCTTCGACGCTCTACTTTAAGATTAGAGGACTGAAGAATCTCCCTTGGGGTCAAGGAGTGACTCCCCTGCTTGGCAGGCACCAAAGAAGCAATTGTCCGGTCTGCATCGCCTAAGCTCCCGTCGGACGCCGAAGTCTTTGCATCACCAGAGGTGGATTTCCAGACTTCCCCGAGGCTGCCCTGAGTCCCCAGCAAAGCTGAGGCCCGTAGCTGTCGTGGGTAACGTGGAACCATGACCCCTGGACACCACACGCATTTGCAAGTGCATCCTCTTCTGAGTCTCCCACGAAGTCGTGCTTTGGGCTTCGAGTAGCCCTAGCCTCCAGCACCAACTGCACCGAAGATCACTGGCCTCTACTCTACGAGTGTCCTGTGAGCCAGCTCCACGTGCACCGTCTCGAGGTTCCTTTGCGGTCGCTAGCCTGTTGGCTAGTAGCCCTTCACGAAAGCCAATCTTTTTCTACTTGGGCTCCCTGGTTGCTCCAGGCTTGCCCTCACTTACCCTTGCTGGGTGAGTTCCTCAGACCTTGCTGGTCTGCACAATCGTCAATCCTCATTTTCATTGAGACTTGCCGTTGCCAAGGCTTGTTGGGTCCAATCCGGTCGCCGACACCTCAGCACTCAACAGACATTGTGTACCAGCCCGAATCCTGCTCCTGGTTGCCGACAACGCCTCCTGGACCTCGTGGCTGAAGAGTCAAGACGACTGTCAACCTACCTGAAGCACTCGACATCAGTGGGCATCTGCTCATCGCCTTCCTGGTCACTGGCTAGTGACCCAGACTCTGTCCCCTCTGCTTTCAGGTTCTTCAGATCTCCGATCCACCCTTGGATCCACCCGGACACTTTTCACTTGGTCGCCAGCAGCACTTTGCAGCAGATCGCCATTCAAATCGACGACGAAACCCGACCCCGAAAGGCACCTATGCACCCGGCTTCCCTGGGTGAGGTAACAAGAGTACTCCGGTGCTCCCGTGGGTAGAGACTCTAGAACGACCTAGTTCTCAAACGGGTTTGCTCCAAGTCCTTCTTTAAGTGTCCCTTTTCTTTAAATTCCAAACCGCGACTTTCTCCATAGAAGTTAACGGCGATTCGCGGCTGTGTTACTACACTGCACGCATCCCCCGTGGGTCCCCTGTGTCACTACCTTGGGTGGTTCCTTGTGGTCCAAGCACTTCTAGAGGCTCTAGGCCTAGTGTCTAGCTCAGTCGTGGTTCTTATACCACTTTATTGGTATATGGTTTGGTACGCCCCTAGGGCCCAAACGTGTATTTGTGCTATTACTGTGTTTAAATAACTTATAACTTATGTACTTCGAACTCTAGCCTCATAAAGAGACTAGAGGGGTGTGTTTTGTAATAAATACATATATTTTGAATATATACCTGGTGTGGTGCTCTTTCATTTGGTCACTCAAGAGATTATAGACTGGTAAAACAAGCTGCTTTACATTCCTTCAAGACTTAGCCTGAAGGCTGCTCTCCATAGCTACCACTAGGATAGCTTTCAATAAAGGTTGTCTTTAACCTATCTCCAATAAGGGGTTCTTTGGACTGGTGCAAGGTGCCCACTATAATTAGTGGACAGCATATGCCAGGCCAACTTCTCACATCCCGGACATGGCCCCGCCGGGTGCCCGAGCCGGTCACAGTGACGGGCATCCGGCGCCTCAGAGGCCACAGCCCACGGGGGTCCCAAGGAGCCGCAGGGACCCCGGGCACTCAACGCTTCTCTCCGCAGCGCCTCTCACCCTGATGATGTCCCGGCCGCAGTGGTGACCTCCGGTCCGCAGCGCTTCCCTCCACAGCGCTATGCCTACAGTCAGGTCCTGGACGGCGGGGTTGAGGGATGATAGCGACACCCCCACACCCCCGGTGCTGCGGAGGCAGTGCAGGCAAGGTAGGTGACACAGTGCTTCTTAGGGACTCCCCTCACCAGGCAGGGGAACAGTCAGCAATAGGTTATGGAGACACTCTGGGGATGTTTCTTCAGTCTCCCTGGCAGGCAAGATCAGCAGTCAGTAGGGCAGCTCAGCAAGGTGGGGCAGCAGGTCCTAGGAGCAGTCAGCCTCAGCCATGTGGCCATCCTCCTAGCGCAGCAGTCTTTACTCTATCCGGGATCCTCCCTGGTTCAGCAGTGTAACAAGGATATGTGGCCAGAACCCCCCCTCTTATACCCTAAAGTCATGTGACCAAAAAGGCGGCAAGTTCTGGCGGCAACCTGGGGGGTTGGAAGGTTCTGGAAGAATCTAGGGGCTCTGTGGTGTTCCCTGTTCCCTCTGTCCTGTCTGTCTACGGTGACAAGAGGCGGGGCTGTCAGGGTTACAGTAGCATCCAGTCCCAGCCTATTCCAACTACTAGTGCGCAGATAGGAAGGTGGCCTCACCGCAGTAGCAGGGGCCTGTGGCAGACATGTCTGTCACCATGTTTTTAGGAGAGAGCACCTGCACCTCAGCACTGTTTAGCAGCGGTAAGGTGCCCAGAGTCCTAGGTCCAACAAAAAAATGGTGGTCAGTTAAGGGCAAAAAGGGACAAAAATGTAGGGGAAGACCACCCCAGGGCTGACAGGTCTAACACGCGTCCCCCCCAGCCGAAAGTGGGGAGAGCTACCCAACCTCTAGGGAGTTCTCGTCACTAAGGCGGAAAAACCTAGAGAGACCGTCAGCATTGGCGTGGTCTACTCCGGGTCGGTGTTCCACCCTGAAGTCCATACCCTGGAGGGAAATGGACCATCTCAACAATTTAGGGTTTTCGCCTCTCATTTGCATGAGCCACCGGAGGGGCCGGTGGTCGGTCTGAATTAGGAAGTGGGAGCCAAAGAGGTATGGCCTCAGCTTCTTCAGAGCCCAGACCACCGCGAAAGCTTCTCTTTCTATAGTACTCCACTGTTGTTTCCGGGGGAGTAGCCTCCTGGAAATGAAGGCCACGGGTTGGTCCAGGCCCTCCTCATTGAGTTGCGAGAGTACTGCCCGATGCCATGTTCAGAGGCGTCCGTTTGAACAATGAATTCTTTCAAGAAGTCCGGGACCCTGAGCATAGGAGCAGTGCACAAAGCCTGCTTGAGGGAATCAAAAGCTTTCTGGCAAGCTTGAGTCCAAATCACTTTCCTAGGTTGTTTCTTGGAGGTTAGCTCCGTCAAGGGGGCCACGATGCTGCCATACCCCTTGACAAATCGGCGGTAGTAACCAGTGAGGCCCAGGAAAGCCCTGACCTCCGTCTGGGTTTTAGGGGGCTCCCAGGCTAGGATGGTTTCGATCTTGGCCTGTAGGGGCTGCACCTTACCCCCGCCCACCAGGTGTCCCAGGTAGACTACGGATCCCTGTCCGACCTGGCATTTGCTGGCCTTGATGGTCAGGCCCGCCTGCTGCAGGGCCTGAAGCACCTCCCGAAGGTGACACAGATGCTCCTCCCAGCTGCTGCTGAAGACGGCTATGTCATCCAGGTAGGCAGCGGAGAAGGCCTCTAAACCAGACAGTACTCGGTTCACCAACCGCTGGAAGGTGGCAGGAGCGTTTTTCAGTCCAAAGGGTATCACCCTAAACTGGAAGTGGCCCTCTGGGGTGGAGAAAGCGGACTTCTCCTTGGCCCCTTCCGTCAGGGCGATCTGCCAGTACCCTGACGTAAGGTCAAAGGTACTCAAGTATTGGGCAGCCCCCAGCCGATCAATGAGCTCATCCGCCCTAGGGATGGGATGAGCATCCGTCTTGGTCACTGAATTGAGTCCTCGGTATTCCACACAGAACCGAAGTTCAGGTGTGGTGCCTGGTGGGGCCGCTTTGGGTACCAAAACCACCGGACTGGCCCAGGGGCTGTTGGAGGGCTCAATCACCCCCAACTCCAGCATCTTAGTGACCTCACTCTGGATGCTGGCCTTCACCTTATCCGACAGCCTATAAGACTTGGTTTTGACAGGGAGGCTGTCCCCTGTGTCCACATCATGGGTACACAGGTGGCTAATCCCAGGAATGAGAGAGAACAAAGAAGAGTACTGCTCCAATACCTGGCGGCAGTCCCTCTGTTGCTCAAGGGTCAAGGACGGGGAGAGAACCACTCCCTCCACCGATCCATCTTTCTCTTGGGAAGCCAGAAGGTCCGGAAGAGGCTCGCTCTCCTCCTCCTCGCTCCCATCCGTCACCATCAGGAGGGTGAGGTCAGACCTCTCCTGGTGTGGCTTGAGGCGGTTGGCATGCAACACCCGGTGGGGTTGCCTTGGGGTCTTAAGATCCACCACGTAAGTGGCCTGGCCCTTCCTCTCCAGTATCTCATACGGGCCAGTCTATCGGTCCTGGAGGGCGCTAAGCTCTCCGGGCTCCATGACCCACACCTTCTGTCCAGTATCCAACTCCACAGGATGGGCATTCCGGTCATACCATTCTTTCATGACCGCCTGGCTGGCCTCTAAGTTGTCAGATGCCTCTTTCCACAGCTCAGCCATCTGGCTACGGAACGCCAACATGTAGCTCACTACATCTTGGGGGAGCCTCTGGGAGACTTCTCCCACCCCTCCTTCACCCGGCTGAGCGGTCCCCTGACAGGGTGTCCGTATAGAAGCTCAAAGGGGCTGAAGCCCACCCCCTTCTGTGGCACCTCCCTGTAGGAAAACAATAGGCAGGGCAAGAGGACGTCCCACTTCTTCCTCAGGCCCTCAGGGAGACTCCTGATCATGCCTTTCAGGATCTTGTTGAATCTTTCAACAAGCCCGTTGGTCTGGGGGTGGTAAGGGGTGGAGAACTTGTAAGTCACCCCACACTCCTTCCACATGGCCTGCATATAGGCGGACATAAAGCCCCTGTCCGACACCACCACTTTGGGGAAACCCACTCGGGTAAAAATCCCCATCAGGGCTCGCGCCACCGCAGGTGCAGTGATGGTCCTCAGAGGGATAGCCTCCGGGTACCGGGTGGCACGGTCCACCAGGACCAGGATAAACCGGTGACCAGCAGAGGTCGGCGGATCCATCGGCCCAACAATGTCGATGCCCACCCGCTCAAAGGGGATACCAACGACCGGTAGTGGTTCCAGGGGAACCTTCAATTTGGTCCCTGTCTTTCCACTCGCTTGACAGGTCACACAGGTCCTGCAAAAGGTATCAGAGGAAATCCTCATCCGGGGCCAATAGAAGTGTGGGACTAGACGAGCAAAAGTTTTGTCTTGGCCCAAGTGTCCCGCCAAGGGGATCTCATAAGCTAACTCCAAAAGAAAGGCCCGATAGCACTGGGGGACCACTAAGGCCCTAGCTGACCCATGCACCGGAGCCTTGGGCTCACTGTAAAGGAGGCCATCCTCCCAATAGATGTGGTAATTTCCTGAACCATTTCCTGCTGCTTGGGCTTCGGCCTGTTGCCGCATGCCCTCAAGGGTGGGGCACTCCTTCTGTGCCGGACAAAACTCCTCCCGGGTAGGCCCTCCTTCCACTTGCCACTCTGCAGGGGTTGGCAAGTCCCCCACGGGAACAACGTCACCCTCCGTGGACTCCGGTGCGACCGCCGCAGGTTCCCCATCCATCTCACGTGGTGCGTTCTCCGAAGCGTTTCCCTTGTTAGCAGCTGGCTGGGTCATTGTCCCAGGCTCCAGCCCTGGTTGACTCCCTTTCCGGGCAGCCATGGACCAGGTAATTGCACAGGTCCAGTCTGGTAATCCCAGCATCTCTGCGTGCGCTTTGAGCTCTACCTCCTTCCAGGCAGTGTGCTCAAGATCATTTCCCAACAGACAGTCGATTGGCATGGCAGGGCTTACTGCAACTCTTAGAAGGCCTGAAACCCCTCCCCACTCAAAGGGAACCTGGGCCATGGGATAGTGGCCCTCCCTGTTGTCAGCCATCACAACTGGGTGGAATACATCAGGCACCACTTGCTCCGGGGACACCAGCTGACTCCTTACCATCGTCATGCTGGCACCTGTGTCCCTCAGAGCTTCCACCCCCGACCATTGAGGGTGACCCATTGCCTATACTTGGTAGTATTTGAGGGCACATGGATCGTTGGGACCATCTCACTGTCTCCCAGGGATACTAGGGTCAGCCCTGCCCACTCCCCCCCATTATCTAGGGGCAGCTCCTCCCCCAGTGCTACACTCGCCACCCCAGGGTTCTTACCTCCAGTAGGGGCTGGGGTCCTTTTTCGACACTGGGGATCCCCCTTGTAGTGTCCAACCTCCCCACACTCATAGCCCCGGACAGTTCTGGGCTGCTGACCTTTGTCAGGATAAGTAGGCTTCTGGTAGCCAGATTGGGGCTGGGATCCAAATCCTCTCCCTTGCGATCTGTTTTGGGGGCCTTTGGAGAACTCCTTCTTTTTATCTCCCCCCTCTTTCTTCTGGTGGAAACCCTGTCCACCCTTTTGGGGGTCCCCCCCAGATCCCTTGTTGGACACCCTGGTACTGGCCCAGGTGTCCGCCTCTTCCGCAAGCTCCCTCGGATCGGTCAGCTTGCGGTCCACCAGGTGTTGGCGCATGTAGGAGAGTAGGATCTGCTTCACAGGGGTACCCCCACTTTTTGCTGATACTTCACTGGTTTTCGACATTAGTCTGGCTGGGGCCCTGCTATTCAGAACCCCAGCCTAGCTGTTTCCTCTTTAAAAGGGTCTCCATGTGCCTTAGGCACATCTCTGATTGGGATCTGGAGTGCCCTTGTAAGTCCCTAGTATATGGTATACTATGTACCAAGGGCATAGGTACCTCAGAGGCCTGCCAGGGGCTGCAGCATATATTATGCCACCCCTGGTAGGCCATCCAAACTGACACCCCAGGTCTGCTACTGCAGCCTGGGTAAGGTGGTGCATGCACCCCTTGCTGTGGTATAGGTTACCTATATCACTAAATGCATACACACATATAAACCTATAAGTCACTCCTAAGGCAGGCCTTATCAATCCTGAAGGCAGAGTGCATGGTTCCTATGTGAGAGGGTGCCCCTGCATGAGCAGGGCCCCTCTGCAGCGTTCGGAGACCATCTCTGATGCTGTTTGTAGTGCAGCCTGACCATATACTCTTAAACGCATTATATCCTCGCGGTAAAATGCTAACTATGGAATGGCTGCACCGAAACATGTCGTGTTTGGTGTCAAACATCTTGGAATACTACCCCCCGCCAATTCTGGCGGCGGGGGTAGCATTCCACCCTTCTAGAGGGAAAGGCATGTTAACTCTGACGAGTCCGGTAACTTCTTTCCAGAGCCCTGGCATCACAAAATGGATGCTGCTGCCACAGACACGAGTCTGGCCTCCTGCTGCTGGACGAAACTCCGGCAGGGGAGGCCTGGACAATAGGTTTCCTGTCCCAGGGAGGTGTGACCACCTCCCCAGACAGGACAATGTGTATTGGGGCTGGGCGGGAGCACTTTCGGGTGCTTTGAAGTCCTGCACTGGGGGCACATTTGGTGTCCCTGTGCATACCCCAGTTCAAACCGGATCAGGGGCTTGCAGCCCCTGCTTTGGCGCGAACTGGACAAAGGGAAAGGGGTGTAGCCACCCCTCTGCCCTGACCCACCCATAGGTGGGGCCACAGAGTAGTCCATCCCCTATTTTTGGAATAAAGGTAGGAACCCAGTCCTTAGGACTTTAGATTATACCTGGACGAAACTCTGAAACAGAATCCTGGACCTTCGACGCTCTACTCACGATTAGAGGACTGAAGAATCTCCCTTGGGGTCAAGGAGTGACTCCCCTGCTTGGCAGGCACCAAAGAAGCATCTGTCCGGTTCGCATCACTGAAGCTCCCGTCGGACGCCGAAGTCATCGCATCACCAGAGGTGGATTCTCAGACTTCCCCGAGGCTACCCTGAGTCCCCAGCAAAGCTGAGGCCCGTGGCTATCGTGGGTAACGTGAGACCGTGACCCCTGGACACCGAGCACACTTGCAAGTGCACCATCTTCTGGGTCTCCCAAGAAGTCGTGCTTTGGGCTCCGAGTAGCCCTAGCCTCCAGCACCACCTGACCACCTGCACTGAAGATCACTGGCCCCCACTCCACGAGTGTCCTGTAAGCCAGCTCCACGTGCGGCGTCACGAGGCTCCTTCGCGGTCGCTAGCCCGTTGGCTAGTAGCCCTTACCGAAGGCCAATCTTTTCTTTACTTGGCAGTCTGGTTGCTCCAGGCCTGCCCTCACTTACCCTTGCTGGGTGAGTTCCCCAGACCTTGCTGGTCTGCACCATCGACGATCTTCAGCTACATCGAGACTTGCCGTTGCCAAGGCTTGTTGGGTCCAATCTGGTCGCCGACACCGCAGCACTCGACAGACATCGTGTACCAGCCCGAATCCTGCTCCTGGTCGCCGACAACGCCTCCTGGACCTCGTGGCTGCAGAAACGAGACGACCGTCAACGCACCTGAAGCACTCGACATCGGTGGGCATCTGTCCATCGCCTCCCTGGTCACTGGCTAGTGACCCAGACTCTGTCCCCTCTGCTTTCAGGTTCTTCAGAACTCCGATCCACTCTTGGATCCACCCGGACACTTTTCTCCTGGTCGCCAGCAGCACTTTGCAGCAGATCGCCATAAGAATCGACGACGAAACCCGACCCCGAAAGGCACCTATGCACCCGGCTTCCCTGGGTGAGGTAACACGAGTACTCCGGTGCTCCCGTGGGTAGAGACTCTTCAAAGTCCTAGATCTCAAAGGGTTTTGTCCTAGTCCTCTTTTAAGTGTCCCTTTCCTCTATTTTCCCGATCCCGACTTTCTCCATAGAAGTTAACGGCGTATCGCGGTTGTGTATTTACACTGCACGCGTCTCCCGTGGGTCCCCTGTGTCACTACCTTGGGTGGTTCCTTGTGGTCCAAGCACTTCTAGAGGCTCTAGGCCTAGTGTCTAGTTCAGTCGTGGTTCGCATACCACTTTATTGGTATATGGTTTGGTACGCCCCTAGGGCCCAAACGTGTATTTGTGCTATTACTGTGATTTAAGATCTTATAACCTATGTACTTCGAACTCTAGCCTCATAAAGAGACTAGAGGGGTGTGTTTAGTAATAAATACATATATTTTGAATATATACCTGGTGTGGTGCTCTTTCATTTGGTCACTCAAGAGATTATAGACTGGTAAAACAAGCTGCTTTACATTCCTTCAAGACTTAGCCTGAAGGCTGCTCTCCACAGCTACCACTAGGATAGCTTTCAATAAGGTTGTCTTTAACCTACCTACCATAAGAGTCGATTTGGACTGGTGCAAGGTGCTCACTATAATTAGTGGACAGCATATGCCAGGCCAACTTCTCACATTGGTGTGCAGCGTGTGGGATTCCAGCTTGCTATTGTTTTACCAGATAATCTCAATTGAATTGATCAACTGAAAACCACTAAAGGTACCTAAGGTACATATAATTTAAGCTTAGAATATCAGTAAGTTCTACTGAACTTAGAGTTGTGTGTTAAGGGATAGCACAACCCTTTCTACAACTCAAGAGAGTTTAGTAGGCCACACTAGAGTAGGTAGTGCATACACCACACCACACTAGTAATGTCTTTAAAAGCAGGATCTAGAGATACCCTGCAGGAAGCCATGGAGCTTCCCCCCTGCAAGTATGACACACTCCCATTCTTGGAATTGAGAGCTTTGTGTAACGTGAGGAAATTAAGGACAGGCCAAAGTCCCACCACCCAACACCTCCAGGAGATGTTGGTGGCTTATGATCTTAGTAAGTCCTCAGAGACTGAAGGGGTAGGAGCAGAGGGTGGGCCAGCAGATGAGGAAGGGGCCAGGGGTACTACTACCCCCAGCCCCCTCTGAAACTGACCAGGAGGGTGACAATGACCCTGACCTGGAAAACCCAATCCCTTCTGGGGAAGATGAAGATGAGGATCTGGAGAACCACACCTTTGTCCCCCCAGGAAGGATTATGAGTGTGCTCAGAAAGTCTAGGTCTCCTTCTCAGGAGTCTAACCACTCTGGCACCTCAATAGGGAGCTCTGTTTCTTCTCACAGGAGGGAATCCTCTCATGAGAGAAGAAAGAGACTGGTCCAGTATGAGGAAACTCAACTGGAGATCAGGAAGAAGCAATTGGCTTTAGATAGAGAATCCCTAGATCTCCTTAAAGAGAGAAGAAAGTTGGGACTAGAGTCCCATGGTGGCAGCCATATCCCTAGAGATAGGGAAAGGTCCTATGACCCTAGGAACCTGAGCAAGATTGTCCCTCCCTACCAGAGTGGGGATGATATCCACAAATGGATAACTGCTTTAGAGAGGGCCTGTAAAGTACAGAAGGTCCCTCAGGAGCAGTGGGCAGCAATCTTGTGGCTCTCCTTTGCTGACAAAGGTAGAGACAAGCTCCTCACTGTTAGAGAGGAGGATGCTGACAATTACAAGGTCTTGAAGAGTGCTCTTATTGATGGGTTTGGCCTAACCACTGAACAGTACAGGTTGAAGTTCAGAGACACCCAAAAAGCACAGACTCAAGACTGGGTAGACTATGTGGATTGTTCTGCCAAGGCTCTGGAAGGCTGGTTGATGGGCAGTAAGGTGTGTGACTTCTCAGGATTGTATAATCTGATAATGAGGGAGCAGATTCTTAATAACTGTCAAAACCAGCTGTTGCATCAGTACCTGGTTGACTCTGATCTGACCTCTCCCCAAGAATTGGGAAAGAAGGCAGACAAATGGGTCAGAACCAGGGTGAAGCAGAAGGTACAGAACCAAGGTGGGGAAACCAAGAAGCAAGATGCTAAGAACTCTGACAAGGGTGGGGAGAAGGGTAAAGATCAAAAGTCTTCATCAGGCCCCCAAAAATCTTCTTCTGGTGGGGATTCCCAGTCTACCAAGGGTAAAGGCCAAAGAAAACCATGGTGCAAGGTCTGTAAGCAAAAGACCCACTGGACCAGTGATTGCACCAAGTCCAAAGACTCCAGTCCAGCCTCCACCAATGCCCCTAAGGCACCTGTTCCCCCTAGTACAGTTGGTGGAAGTGCTCCAGCCAAGGGTTTAGTAGGGTTCACCCTGGGAACTGAGTTGGGCTCTGACTTAGTCAGGGAGCTGACTCAGGCTGTGTTAGTCTGTGATGGAGGCATGGATGTGACCTCCACTGTGAGTCCCAGTAATCTGGGCAAGTACAGACAACAGCCTTTAATCAATGGACGAGAGGCTTTGGCATTTAGGGACACAGGGGCAAGTGTCACAATGGTGACACAAGACCTTGTGCTACCTGGGCAAGTTATACTTGGTGAAATGTACCAAGTGACCAATGCTAGCAATGTCAGAACAGACCATACTCTGGCAGTTGTTAACTTCTCCTGGGGAGGGGTAACTGGCCTTAAGAAGGTTGTGGTGAGTGCAAACCTACCAGTCGAATGCTTGCTTGGCAATGACTTAGAGACTTCTGCTTGGGCAGAAGTGGAGCTCAGGACCCATGCAGAAATGCTGGGGATCCCTGCAGATGTGTTTGCTGTGACCAGGTCACAAGCTAAACTGTCTAAAACTGAACAGGCCTTGGATTCTGAAAGAATGGACCAAGTGCCTTCCAAGAGGAGGAGTAGTAGGGTTAAGGCAGTGCCTTCCCCCTTGGCTCAGGAGGAAGATCAGTCCCTTGAGGGGGATGATCTCAGCCCTGAAGAAGGAACTGTCCCAGAGGAACTTGAGCCTGACCAGGTTGAGTTCTTGGGGACAGGGGGACCTTCTAGGGCAGATCTGAGCCAGGAGCAGCAGAGCTGCCCCTCCCTTGAACCCCTCAGACAGCAAGCTGCTGCTGAGGCTGCTGGGAAAGCTAGTGGTCCCCATACAGTGTATTGGGATGATGGACTCCTGTACTCAGAGAGTAGAGACCCCAAGCCTGGTGCTACCAGGAGGTTGGTAATACCTTTGAAGTTCAGGGGCTTCCTATTGACCCTAGCCCATGATATTCCCTTAGCAGGACACCTGGGCCAGAACAAGACTTGGGACAGAATTGTCCCTCACTTTCACTGGCCCCACATGTCTGAAGACAGTAAGGAGTTTTGTCGCTCCTGTGTAACCTGCCAAGCCAGTGGCAAAGCAGGTGGCACTACAAAGGCCCCCTGATACCACTACCTGTGGTGGGGGTGCCCTTTGAGAGGGTAGGGATTGACATTGTTGGTCCCATGGATCCCCAAACAGCATCTGGGCACAGATTTATACTGGTGGTAGTGGATCATGCCACCAGGTATCCAGAGGCTATACCCCTTAGGACCACTACAGCACCTGTGGTGGCAAGGGCCCTCCTGGGAATTTTCTCAAGAGTGGGCTTTCCTAAGGAGGTGGTATCAGACAGGGGTGCAAACTTCATGTCTGGGTACTTAAAGGCAATGTGGAAGGAGTGTGGAGTTACTTATAAGTTCACCACACCCTATCACCCACAATGCAATGGTTTAGTTGAGAGATTCAACAAAACCTTGAAGGGCATGATTAAAGGGCTCCCAGAAAAGCTTAGGCGTAGATGGGACATACTCTTGCCCTGCCTTTTATTCGCATATAGGGAGGTGCCTCAGAAGGGGGTTGGTTACAGCCCTTTTGAACTTCTGTTTGGCCACCCTGTGAGGGGTCCACTGTGCTTGGTGAAGGAAGGATGGGAGTTACCTCTCAAGCCCCCAAAGCAAGATATAGTGGACTATGTACTTGGTCTCCGCTCCAGGATGGCTGAGTACATGAAAAAGGCAACCAAAAACCTTGAGGCTAGCCAGGAACTTCAAAAGGCCTGGCATGACCAAAGGCTGTCCTAACTGTTTACCAGCCAGGACAGAAGGTGTGGGTGTTGGAGCCAGTGGCCCCAGCAGCTCTCCAAGACAAATGGAGTGGACCCCACACTATTGTTGAGCAGAAGGGTGAGGTCACTTACTTAGTAGACCTGGGAACACCCAGGAGTCCCCACAGGGTTCTCCATGTCAACAGACTTAAGCCATATGTGGACAGGGCAGACATGGGCTTGCTCATGGCTACTGATGAAGGGCAGGAGGAAGAGAGTGACCCACTCCCTGACCTGCTCTCACAGAACCCTGACGATGGGTCAGTTGATGGTGTAGCCTTGGCAGGCAGCCTCACTACCCAGCAACAAACTGATTGCAGGCAAGTCCTCAATCAGTTTAGACATATGTTTTCTCTGACACCCAGTCAGACCACCTGGTGCACTCATGAAGTGGACACTGGGGACAGTCTGCCTATTAAAAACAAGATTTATAGGCAACCTGACCATGTCAGGGACTGTATCAGGACTGAAGTCCAGAAGATGTTGGAATTGGGAGTGATTGAGCCCTCAGATAGCCCTTGGGCTAGTCCAGTAGTCCTAGTACCTAAACCTCACACCAGTGGTGGGAAAAGAGAGATGAGGTTTTGTGTAGACTACAGGGGCCTCAATGCAGTCACTAGGACTGATGCCCATCCAATACCCAGGGCAGATGAGCTCATAGATACTTTGGCCTCTGCCAAATATCTCAGCACATTTGACCTAACAGCTGGCTACTGGCAGATCAGACTAGCTGATGCTGCAAAGCCCAAAACAGCATTTTCAACCCCTAGTGGGCATTATCAATTTGTGGTGATGCCCTTTGGTCTGAAAAATGCACCTGCCACTTTCCAGAGGTTGGTGAACACAGTTCTCACAGGACTGGAGGCCTATAGTGCAGCTTATCTAGATGATATTGCTGTCTTTAGCTCCACCTGGGAGGATCACCTGGTCCACCTCAGGAATGTTTTACAGGCCCTGCAAAAGGCAGGCCTGACTATCAAGGCCACTAAGTGCCAGATAGGGCAGAGTCAGGTTGTGTACCTGGGCCACCTTGTGGGTGGAGGCCAGGTTCAACCTTTGCAGAGCAAGATCCAGACCATCATGGACTGGACTGCTCCCACTACCCAGACTCAGGTGAGAGCCTTCTTAGGCCTGACTGGGTACTATAGGAGATTTGTCAAGGGGTATGGATCAATAGTGACACCCTTGAATGACTTAACTTCTAAGAAAATGCCCAAAAAGGTTCAGTGGACAGTTAGCTGTCAAAAGGCATTTGATGACCTCAAGCAGGCCATGTGCACTGCTCCAATTCTGCAGAGTCCTGATTACTCCAAGAAGTTCATTGTTCAAACTGATGCATCTGAATTGGGGGTAGGGGCTGTACTGTCACAATTGAATGAAGAAGGTCAGGATCAGCCAGTAGCTTTTATTAGCAGAAGGCTGACCCCTAGAGAGAAACGTTGGTCAGCCATAGAGAGGGAGGCCTTTGCTGTGGTCTGGGCTCTGAAGAAGTTGAGGCCATACTTGTTTGGTACACACTTCCTGGTTCAGACAGACCATAAGCCCCTCTTATGGCTAAAACAAATGAAGGGTGAAAACCCCAAACTGCTTAGGTGGTCCATTTCCCTACAGGGGATGGACTTTACAGTGGAACATAGGCCTGGGAGTAACCATGCGAATGCAGATGGACTCTCTAGGTATTTCCACTTAGAACATGAAGACTTAACTGGGCAAGGTTAGTTTAATGTCCCTACGTTTGGGGGGTTGTGTAGGAGAGTAGGATCTGCTTCACAGGGGTACCCCCACTTTTTGCTGATACTTCACTGGTTTTCGACATTAGTCTGGCTGGGGCCCTGCTATTCAGAACCCCAGCCTAGCTGTTTCCTCTTTAAAAGGGTCTCCATGTGCCTTAGGCACATCTCTGATTGGGATCTGGAGTGCCCTTGTAAGTACCTAGTATATGGTATACTATGTACCAAGGGCATAGGTACCTCAGAGGCCTGCCAGGGGCTGCAGCATATATTATGCCACCCCTGGTAGGCCATCCAAACTGACACCCCAGGTCTGCTACTGCAGCCTGGGTAAGGTGGTGCATGCACCCCTTGCTGTGGTATAGGTTACCTATATCACTAAATGCATACACACATATAAACCTATAAGTCACTCCTAAGGCAGGCCTTATCAATCCTGAAGGCAGAGTGCATGGTTCCTATGTGAGAGGGTGCCCCTGCATGAGCAGGGCCCCTCTGCAGCGTTCGGAGACCATCTCTGATGCTGTTTGTAGTGCAGCCTGACCATATACTCTTAAACGCATTATATCCTCGCGGTAAAATGCTAACTATGGAATGGCTGCACCGAAACATGTCGTGTTTGGTGTCAAACATCTTGGAATACTACCCCCCGCCAATTCTGGCGGCGGGGGTAGCATTCCACCCTTCTAGAGGGAAAGGCATGTTAACTCTGACGAGTCCGGTAACTTCTTTCCAGAGCCCTGGCATCACAAAATGGATGCTGCTGCCACAGACACGAGTCTGGCCTCCTGCTGCTGGACGAAACTCCGGCAGGGGAGGCCTGGACAATAGGTTTCCTGTCCCAGGGAGGTGTGACCACCTCCCCAGACAGGACAATGTGTATTGGGGCTGGGCGGGAGCACTTTCGGGTGCTTTGAAGTCCTGCACTGGGGGCACATTTGGTGTCCCTGTGCATACCCCAGTTCAAACCGGATCAGGGGCTTGCAGCCCCTGCTTTGGCGCGAACTGGACAAAGGGAAAGGGGTGTAGCCACCCCTCTGCCCTGACCCACCCATAGGTGGGGCCACAGAGTAGTCCATCCCCTATTTTTGGAATAAAGGTAGGAACCCAGTCCTTAGGACTTTAGATTATACCTGGACGAAACTCTGACACAGAATCCTGGACCTTCGACGCTCTACTCACGATTAGAGGACTGAAGAATCTCCCTTGGGGTCAAGGAGTGACTCCCCTGCTTGGCAGGCACCAAAGAAGCATCTGTCCGGTTCGCATCACTGAAGCTCCCGTCGGACGCCGAAGTCATCGCATCACCAGAGGTAGATTCTCAGACTTCCCCGAGGCTACCCTGAGTCCCCAGCAAAGCTGAGGCCCGTGGCTATCGTGGGTAACGTGAGACCATGACCCCTGGACACCGAGCACACTTGCAAGTGCACCATCTTCTGGGTCTCCCAAGAAGTCGTGCTTTGGGCTCCGAGTAGCCCTAGCCTCCAGCACCACCTGCACTGAAGATCACTGGCCCCCACTCCACGAGTGTCCTGTAAGCCAGCTCCACGTGCGGCGTCACGAGGCTCCTTCGCGGTCGCTAGCCCATTGGCTAGTAGCCCTTACCGAAGGCCAATCTTTTCTTTACTTGGCAGTCTGGTTGCTCCAGGCCTGCCCTCACTTACCCTTGCTGGGTGAGTTCCCCAGACCTTGCTGGTCTGCACCATCGACGATCTTCAGCTACATCGAGACTTGCCGTTGCCAAGGCTTGTTGGGTCCAATCTGGTCGCCGACACCGCAGCACTCGACAGACATCGTGTACCAGCCCGAATCCTGCTCCTGGTCGCCGACAACGCCTCCTGGACCTCGTGGCTGCAGAAACGAGACGACCGTCAACGCACCTGAAGCACTCGACATCGGTGGGCATCTGTCCATCGCCTCCCTGGTCACTGGCTAGTGATCCAGACTCTGTCCCCTCTGCTTTCAGGTTCTTCAGAACTCCGATCCACTCTTGGATCCACCCGGACACTTTTCTCCTGGTCGCCAGCAGCACTTTGCAGCAGATCGCCATAAGAATCGGCCACGACGAAACCCGACCCCGAAAGGCACCTATGCACCCGGCTTCCCTGGGTGAGGTAACACGAGTACTCCGGTGCTCCCGTGGGTAGAGACTCTTCAAAGTCCTAGATCTCAAAGGGTTTTGTCCTAGTCCTCTTTTAAGTGTCCCTTTCCTCTATTTTCCCGATCCCGACTTTCTCCATAGAAGTTAACGGCGTATCGCGGTTGTGTATTTACACTGCACGCGTCTCCCGTGGGTCCCCTGTGTCACTACCTTGGGTGGTTCCTTGTGGTCCAAGCACTTCTAGAGGCTCTAGGCCTAGTGTCTAGTTCAGTCGTGGTTCGCATACCACTTTATTGGTATATGGTTTGGTACGCCCCTAGGGCCCAAACGTGTATTTGTGCTATTACTGTGATTTAAGATCTTATAACCTATGTACTTCGAACTCTAGCCTCATAAAGAGACTAGAGGGGTGTGTTTAGTAATAAATACATATATTTTGAATATATACCTGGTGTGGTGCTCTTTCATTTGGTCACTCAAGAGATTATAGACTGGTAAAACAAGCTGCTTTACATTCCTTCAAGACTTAGCCTGAAGGCTGCTCTCCACAGCTACCACTAGGATAGCTTTCAATAAGGTTGTCTTTAACCTACCTACCATAAGAGTCGATTTGGACTGGTGCAAGGTGCCCACTATAATTAGTGGACAGCATATGCCAGGCCAACTTCTCACAGCGCAGCTCTGGAAAACATTTCTCTAGAAGGTGCTCTCTTAGGAACAAATCATACAGCCCTTCATAATCAGTTACCTCGCTGCCCCGCACCCAACGCTCCAATGACTTGCGGGCGTAGTCCAGGAAATCTACCCAGTTCTGTGTGGGAAGCTTGTGGCTATTCCTAAACTTCTGCCTATACTTCTCAGGGGTAAGACCAAACTTCTTGACTAACACTTCCCTCATAACAGGATAGTTGGTCTGATCTGCCTTGTCTAGTGTAAGGAGTGTGTCCCTCCCCACCGGAGGCATGTACCTGTACAGGCTACCCCCCCAGTAACTCTCGGGGACCCCATGGGCTTTGAAGGACACCTCATAGGCTGCTAGCCACTTGTCAATATCATCCCCTACATTAAAACTGGCCACAACATCTTTAGGCATATAGAACCTGGACTCACATGAAGCTTCAGTAGGTACGCTGCCACCATTTGTGTTGCTGTTAGCCCCTATTTGTAGGGCTCTGATTTCCAGCTCCTTCAGGCTGAGCTCATGGGCAAGTTTTCTTTCCTCCATAGCCAGCCTCTTCTCTTCACGCTCCTTCTCTAACCTGGCAAGCTCTAGCTTAAGCTGTCTCTCCTCCCTCCTGTCCTCTAATTCTTCTGACGACCAGCTCCTCACTGAGACACTACTGTCTGCCCTTGAACGCCTTCCTGCTCCTGGCAATACATTGTCGCTAGTATCTATCTGCAGTAGGTCCAGCTCTCCTGGAGCGTCATGCTCTAACCCCCCCTCGTCCCCTCTCCCTTCCGGGTGGGCCAATGCCCATGCTCTCAAGGATTTTTGAAGCTCTTCCATCCTGGCGCCTCGCTTGAAGAACACCCCTTTCCCCTGGCAAAACTCCTTAAGCTGCGCCACTGTGTACGTTTCCAGGTTGGCCAGCTCGAATTCCATCTTGCTAGGTAGGGCCTAAGACGTTCTCAGGGAACACCACTGGGACTTAGGCAAACAGGCTTTGAACAAGAGCACTTGCAATCAGACAGGGAGAATTTCGAGCTTGCGTTGCGTCAGGTGTAGGATTGTGGCGCACACTGGGTCACTGTAGGGTGTTGCACAAGCACAAGTCCTAATCCCACCGCTAAACACCAATGTTAGAACCGGGGTCTCCAGTTGGCCAGAGTCTGCACCCTAGTCCAAGTAGGGACCACTGATTCCGACAAGGTAGCTTGGCGCGAGGCAGGTAGGCATGCACGAGGCAATGTGTAAAGTGATTTGCAGCACAGATCCACGCTGACACAGTAAAGCACTCACAAGAAGGCGACGCCACTCCAGCTGTATGCAAACATTGTAGTTATCTTTGTCTTAGGTTCAGGCAAAATCTGTCATAGAGAAATACACATATACTCAGGACTTTCCTCGTGCAGACTAACCATAAACAGAATGTACGGGCTCAAGGAGTCTCTTTATCCAGCTCCTACCAAACTCAGAAATAAAAGGAAGACAATGTCCACCCCAAGCAGGGTTCACAGGGGTAATGTTCCCAACAGGCTCTCACTCGGGGGGTTCCATTACCCTACGTTCATGTGGGCGCAGTAATTCCTTAGGCAGTTACAAGTCAGTCTCAGGGGGAGATCACATCAACGCAATGCAAATACACTCAGGGCTTTCCTTGTGTAGTAGATCCTGCACTGCCCGCAATCCACCCCTTGCGGCAATCTGGGGGCGTCGCGGCATTACCTGGTGAGGCGGTTGCAGGCGCTGGTGCGAAGCTCCTTCCACTCGGGGGCTCTCTCTCGACTGGCGCTGCACGCTGTGAGGCCCCTGATGGCTCCGGCTTCCGTGTCCCTCTTCCTGGCAGCCGTGGACCCGAGCCGGGAGTGTGCGGTGACGTCTCGTGCTCCCAGGAGCTCCTCGCAACTCCTTCTGGGCGAGGCCCGGGTTGCCTGGTAGCACTCAACTCGGGAACCAATCCGTGCGCGGCTTCCCTGGAATGCCGCCGATGACGCTGCAGGCCGGAGTCCCGGTTGCCAGGCGACGCTCTCTGCCTCACCAATCCCAGCGCTGTGCTCTCCGGCCATCGCGGGGGATTCCCTCGGGCGCGCTCCTCAGCCCGGGTCGGCGGCGGTGATCCTCTGCCAGGCCGAACTGAACGTCACGAGGCAGCGGGTAGCCGGGGCCAGCAGTGGCAAGCCCCAGATCCGCAGCACTCCACACACAGCACCTCCCGGACACGGCCCCACTGGGTGCCCGAGCCGGTCACAGTGACGGGCACCCGGCGCCTCAGAGGCCACAGCCCATGGGGGTCCCAAGCAGCCGCAGGGACCCCGGGCACTCAACGCTTCTCTCCGCAGCGCCTCTCACTCACCCTGATGACGTCCCGGCCGCAGTGGTGACCTCCGGTCCGCAGTGCTTCCCTCCACAGCGCTATGCCTACAGTCAGGTCCTGGACGGCGGCGGCGGGGTTGAGGGATGATAGCGACACCCCCACACCCCCGGTGCTGCGAAGGCAGTGCAGGCAAGGTAGGTGACACGGTGCTTCTTAGGGACTCCCCCTCACCAGGCAGGGGAACAGTCAGCAATAGGTTATGGAGACACTCTGGGGATGTTTCTTCAGTCTCCCTGGCAGGCAAGATCAGCAGTCAGTAGGGCAGCTCAGCAAGGTGGGGCAGCAGGTCCTAGGAGCAGTCAGCCTCAGCCATGTGGCCATCCTCCTAGCGCAGCAGTCTCTACTCTAGCCGGGATCCTCCCTGGTCCAGCAATGTAACAAGGATGTGTGGCCAGAACCCCCCCTCTTATACCCTAAAGTCATGTGACCAAAAAGGCGGCAAGTTCTGGCGGCAACCTGGGGGTTGGAAGGTTCTGGAAGAATCTAGGGGCTCTGTGGTGTTCCCTGTTCCCTCTGTCCTGTCTGTCTACGGTGACAAGAGGCGGGGCTGTCAGGGTTACAGTAGCATCCAGTCCCAGCCTATTCCAACTACTAGTGCGCAGATAGGAATGTGGCCTCACCGCAGTAGCAGGGGCCTGTGGCAGACATGCATGTCACCATGTTTTTAGGAGAGAGCACCTGCCCCTCAGCACTGTTTAGCAGCGGTAAGGTGCCCAGAGTCCTATGTCCAACAAAAAAATGGTGGTCAGTTAAGGGCAAAAAGGGACAAAAATGTAGGGGAAGACCACCCCAGGGCTGGCAGGTCTAACATTGTTCAATAGTGAAAAAATTGGCATTCTTTTGGGGCACAAATGCTGTGTGATAAGGTCCTCCAGGAAGAGCTCTACACTCTGTCCTTCCATCCCTTCTGGCATACCTACCACCCGCAGGTTGTTTCGTCGCGCTCGCCCTTCCTGGTCTTTGAGTTTTGCTGCTAGGGCATCTTGCTGTCGCTTGAGATTCTTCACTTGGTCCTCAAGACCCTGTGCGACGGCCTGCAACTGTGTAATATTTCCTTCCGCAGTCGTCACTTTTTCGGATATTTTCCTGAAGTCGGCCTTCAAGAGATTTACTTTCACTGTGACAGCATCTATTTTGGGCTCCAGTACTCCTTTTAGATCCGTTATTGCCGCCATGAAGGCAGTAAGTGAGGGTTCCAAACCCCCTAATTCCTCTCCCTGTGCCCCCATGTCTGCTGGCAGCGGTTTTGCGACAGCGTATTTGTCCATTTTATTCGTTTGGGTTGTCACAGGGCCCTTTTGCTTCACCATATCCTTTGTAGTCGAATCTATTTATGTGTCGAAGCCACTCCAGCGCTGTGTCTGATTGCTATCCCCAATCCCCCTTTCGTACGTTTGAGGTATTGGAGTCACGTCTGGCTGACCAGTCGCCAAGTGCTTCTCTACAAGATTATGTATTCAGGGGGCGCTCTTCTTCTGACCACCGATCCCTCACTTCGTGGGTGTTGTGCCGTCTCTCCATCTGGGTGCTACTTCAGGCCCGTTTTCATTGCCGAATTGGTGGGCCCCGGGCAGCTAGGGTTTCCTCACCCTTCCCGTACCACACCCCTGGTCCGCTTCACAAAGTTGCTCTACCCCTTCGGCACCCTCGCCCTCCGTAGCTCTCTACTGCGCAGTCAGACACGTCTTTTCCACTTGTGGCCGCCCTGTTACCCCGCTGTGCCCCAATGTCAATTGTACAATCTTTATACACTTTGTGGTCTGGACCGCAGGTCACTCTCAGGGCTTGGCTGATCCTGCGTATTTGTTCTGCCCCAGAAATCCTTTATTTACTGCCTCGGTCCAGCTTCATCCTTCCTTTTCCAGGGGGGAGCCTCTGGGGTCCTTGTTGCTCACTGCTTCGTGCTTGTCACCCCTGCCTGGCAGGACGCGCCGGGGGAGGAGAGGGGAGGGGTGCGCTCAGTCAGCACTCACCGTTCCTTGATGGTCACTCTCCATACCCTCTCGCCCCCACTGCACCGCCCTCGAGCTCCGGTTCCGTGGCGTGCAGTTTTCTCTATGCCGGTCACCACCGGTTGCCTTCAGCCTCTTCTTGCCGCGTCTCATGGCGCAGCCGGCGTGCCTATTCGCGTCTGGATCTGCCCAGGTCAGACTGTAATAATTCCTCTTGTGTGGCATAGGCCTCCGTCGGCCCTGCGATCCTGCCCACGTCCTTCTCCGGGCCTGGCCGCCTCTCGCTCGCTCCCCCTGCTCTGCCACTGCAGCCCTCCTTCACGGGCCGGACCTGCCCCGCTTCTCGCTATTAGTCCCTCGGGGAGCCCATTTACATCTGCCCCTGGGGAGTCGTCCCGGTATCTATCAGGCTCTCTACATTCCTCCGGGGTGCGACGAGCTTCCCCACTCCGTTTGCACTGCACAAGGTCGGATTTAACTACGGATATCGGGCTTTTAAACGCTTCCGAGCCCGGAGCTTCTCTAGTGTGCGGCCATTGCTGTTGACTCCAGGCCATGCCCCTTCAATCCACCTTTTTGGGCCTCTTCTTAGAAGTGAGTTCTGTTAGGGGCCCCACAATGGTCCCATCATTTTGAACAAACTTTATAGAGTACCCAGTCAGTCCAAGGAAGGCCCTGACCTGAGTCCGGGTAACAGGAGCTGTCCAATCCAAAATAGTTTTAATCTTGGCCTGGAGAGGCTGTACATGGCCTCCACCTACCAGGTGGCCCAGGTACACCACAGAACTCTGCCCTATGTGGCACTTACTTACCTAAAGAGTCAGGCCTGCCTGCTGCATGACCTAAAGCACTTCCCTCAGGTGGCTTAAGTGATCCCCCAGGTAGAACTGTATACAGCTATATCATCCAGGTAAGCTGCACTGAACTGCTTTAAGCCAGACAAAACCCTGTTCCACAACCTCTGGAAGGTGGCAGGTGCATTCTTTAAGCCAATGGGTATTACCTTGAATTGATAATATCCCTCTGGGGTGGAGAATGCTGACCTCTCCTTTGATCCATCTGTGAGGGCAATCTGCCAGTAGCCTGAAGATAAATCAAAAGTACTCAGATACTGAGCAGCCCCTAACCTGTCAATAAGCTCATCAGCTCTAGGTATAGTGTGAGCATCGGTCTTTGTGATTGCATTCAGTCCTCTGTTGTCCACAGATAACCTTAACTCTTTTGGTGCCCCCTGGGGTTAAGGTTTGGGCACCAGCACCACTTGACTGGCCCATGGACTTTCAGGCGGTTCAATTACCCCCAACTCCAGCATCTTAGCTGCTTCAGCCTTAATGCTGGCTCTGACATGTTCAGACAACCTGTACAGTTTGGTTTTGACAGGCAGGCTGTCACCAGTGTCAATGTGATGCACACACCACTCAGTGATGCCTGGGGCCAAAGAGAACAGGCCAGCAAATTGCTCCAGCACTTGTCTGCAGTCTCTGTGCTGCTGGTCTGTAAATTTGGAAGAGAGTACCACTCCCTTAACTGACCCATCTTGCACATTATTCAAGAGGATGTCAGGAATTGGCTCACTTTCCTCCACCGCTCCCTCATCAGTGACCAGTAACTTGGTCATGGTGGGGTGACCCTGTCGTGGTGGGGTTTCAATCTATTCACATGCAGGACCCAATGAGGGTTCCTGGCGGTGCCAAGGTCAACCAGAGAGGTAATCTCACTTTTTTTTTCCAAGATTGGATAGGGCCCACTCCACTTGTAATGGAGGGCCCTGGGAGCCACAGGCTCTAACACCCACACCAACTGTCCTGGAGTATACGCAGGCATAGTAGCCTTCTGATCATACCAGTGCTTCATGAGTTCATGGCTAGCCTTCAGTTCTCTGCTTGCCTTGAACATGTACTCTGTCCTTCTAAATCTCAGGCCTAGCACATAGTCCAGCACATTGTCCTTTGCTTTCTTGAGAGGCTTCTCCATAGACTTTCTCAGCAGGCACAATGGCCCCCTCACAGGGTATCCAAACAACAACTCAAAGGGGCTGAAACTGTCATATGTCCCGTGCAGGCCCATTGTTGTTTTCACTATGTTAGCATGAGCACATTGCAGACTGTCCTCTGCTTTACGCACGTTACTCTACAAAGATATTTTGCTTTGTGCCACATTGTGTTATATTCCATATGGGTACCCTATATAGGCGCAGGTAACATTGCAACCTTTCACCTATATTCTTCCCTACATTACATATATAACGGTTCTTAGGGACTGACCTTTTACCTAGATATGACACTGCATTCAGAACGTGGGTTTCCCCCTAGTTCGAATCTCATACATTATGCATGAGGCTTCTTGGAAGCACAGCAGGACTAACATCTCCTGTATAATATCTCTGTATAAAGTTCCGGCCCGACGTCATCCTTTAGGCTGACACAGTAACACAGCAAGGTAGGACCCCTGGGGAGACCTATGGGTATATATACATCACATCTTGCTTGGAAGGACAGAGGAGACCGAGACTTCCCGGCTAACACACTGACCAGAGACGCTGAGGTTCCTGCATGCAGACACTCCAGCTCGCAGTGGTCTAACATCCCTCGTGGGGTGTCCAACTTGAGACCAGGACGGGGTTCCATATTCTCTCATTCTCAGGTAATGTGGTTGACTAGATCCTAGAGGGATTCTTGGCATAACACCTACACAGATGCTAGGTAATTTAGGTACATCTAGTTAGCATCGTACGCACTTTTTATCATGTGTTTTATGTACTTGTATATATTCATGATTTCTGCGAGATGGTAGAACTATACCATCCCTTTACTTTCGTAGTACTTCTAATCATATATCTCTGCTACTGTCTAATGGTTGTTGCAGCTCATCTATTCTACACTAGAATAACAACTGTTCAATAAATTCTTATTGAAAACACCCAGCCTGTTTATTCTGTGTATCTATCTGAGACAAACTAAGAGAGCACGAGTGACTGAGCGAAAGGTAGTATATTGTTTCCACAATTCTAAGGGATCAGGGTTGTCATGTTCTGAGGTTGCCAGAATCTATTCTCTCCTTGGTAAGAGGAAATTATAGTCGCACTGTGAGCTAGCCAATACAGATAGGCTAACGTATCCGGTGGGGTTGCACGGAATCAGTCTGCCACCAATCTCACAGTTTATGTTATCCAAACGCGCAGATTCTGTATAGGTTATATAGGAACTACACAACATGGTGCCCAACGTTGGTTGGGTACTTATTTAACAGTAGAATCTGAGTAGTTCAGTCGTGCTATTCTCAGAGACCCCTACTCACAAAACACCAGAGACGTCTGGAGTGGGTGGGCACAAAACTCCGCCACAGCTGAGTAGGCAAAAATCCTATTTATTGGCTGTTGGTTAATCAAGCTTGAAGGACAAAGAGTTCCTAAAATTGTGCAAAAATACCTTATCATAGTTTCCTTGAGATACTTCTTCTGCTAAAAAATGACTGAAAGCGTGGAAAACACGGAAGGAGTTGTGCATAGTTTGCACCTCTCAGATGAAGAAGAAAATGCAGATGCAATTCCGATTGCAGAAAATCTTAGAAATACAGTCACCCTGAAACTACTTGCGCATGGTGTAACAGCCAGGGGTGGCATAGTAGCTTTCGTGATTGAGGTACACGAATCATATAGAACAGAGGTATTTTATTTGGGGGTTACATTCCCAGCAGCAAATGCAAGAACAAAAACATTTCACTCCCACATAGAAGGAGATGCACCAGCGGAATATTGTCCGTTTGAGGACATTGAAGTTCCGCTCACATACCAGAAACACTTATACTCGTTTAAAGGCGCCCTACCCCATATAAGAAGAATAGTGAGACTCGGCCCGCTCGGAAGAGAAGGGGCAACATGGCCAATATTAGCGGCCTACACACCACATCCTGACATTGAAACAATGCCACCAGGAGACTTACTCACACAACACAAAGAATTAATAAACATTTACAGAAACTTGACGCAATTTGTCATGAGGACACTTACAGTCCAACCAGCAATAGTTGCAACAAATGGGACTCAAGTTCAGAGTACAGCAACTAAAATCACACCACAAACATTACACGCGGTGATGGGTAAAATGCCCACAAAACATGAACAAATGCCATTCTGGGTAGCTCAGAAAATAACACAGCTAGAGGCAGTATTCCCGAATACTACCCGGTATGAAAAACACAGAATGCTACCAATCTGCTTGCCCATGGGGATAACACCACAAATAGAGGATTGTACCACTTGGGGTACAGTCTTTGCTGCCATTTATACCAGAACTCATGATATCCCGTCATTAGCAGTAGTACCAGACGTATTGAGACAAATACAAAACGAGTATGGAGCAGAACCTGCTCTGAACTTAGGGATGAAGTTACTAGGTAACTATGCCCAGGTATCAGCCATAATATTAGCTAACATTAAAGGGGAATCAGCTTCAGTGGCTACCTGCCAACGCCTAAGGGAGTTCAGTCCTTTAGAACAACAACACGAACTACCGAAAATAATTGAAACTGCATATGCAGAATTAGGCAGAGACAGTTTGGGTGGGAAAGCTTTAAAACCACAACTGGGGGGCGTGGCCAAGATGGCAGAGAGTTAGGACGTGCCTTCTCTCCTCTCCTCCGCCCGCAGACAAATAAGCATTGATTCCGGCACCGGAGCCCATCCACAGGCACTGACCTGGGGTTGGGAGCGTCCTCCCGGCGACCCGACTGCTGAAATTACCGGGACCCCAGAGGTGCTGCGCCTGGCCGCTGGTAGGGGCCGGCCTGGCGGGGGGACGCCAGCACGCCGCGGTCGGCGGCACTGCCGCAGCTGAGGGGATCGGTCTGCCGGCGGCCACCCACGAGGTGCTGCGGTGCTCGCGGGCGCTGTGATTGACTCCCGGGACCTCTTCTCTCCGCCCAGGCCTGGTGCGCGGCGGACGCGAGCACCCGGAGACACGGCGCCCGCCATTTTCTGTCTCGGAGTGGAGGATTCGGTGCCCGCTGCCCGGGAGGAGGTAGGCCCGGAGCAACCTGGAGCTGGCGGTGGCGGCCCGTCTGGAGCGCCCTGACCCAACCACGCGGCAGCAGCTTGGTGATTCATAGCTGCAGGGCCCGGCGTGCCGCGCCCCGTCGCTGCGGCCGCCGCTCGCCACGGTGGGTGTTGCCGCCCGCAAGAGGGCAGCCAGAGGAGGCGACATCATCCGCACGTCTCTGGGGCCAGCAGTAGAGGAGGTGGCCATTGGGGGGTAGTTCGGCCTCCGGCCCACAGCACAAGACAGCGACTCGGTGCCCTGCGACGGCGGGCACGGCCGCCCTGGCCTTTCCTGCTGCCGCCTACGGGCCTGCCCCTGAGGCCTACGGGACGAGGGCGAGAGCCCCCCGTGGGGCAGTCGAAGAACGTGGTGAGTGTGTGTAAGAATAGGGGTACCCCTGAAAAAATTTCCTAAATCAGGGTATAAATATCGAGTGTAAACAAAACAATTAGGAAATTGGTTACAAACGTGGACCTATATTTTTACATAAACAATTTATAGCCACCCATGTTTTGGATATCAAAAAATATATTTTATTTATATAGACAATTTTATCTTATTTATAAATAAAAAGAGAGAAAACAAAGGAGACGTTTTCTCCTTAAGTACAATTTCACAATGTGCACAATGGTAATGGATTTAATACATTCGGCTACTTTGAATCTCCATGTTTCCTAGGGTAAATATTCAGACATGCTGATACATTCACACAGTGCCCATTAGTACACAATATTGTATGTGAAAATATCATACAAAATTTATATATTTTTGGGAGAAAAAAAAAAAAAAGAAACATGGATTATGCAAAACAAATCACTTCATTTCATTAGAGGACAGTCATATTTGGCATGGCTCTTGAAAATCTGTGTCCTACGCGCGTTTCGGCGATGTGCCTTCATCAGGAAGCCATGTACTTGTTAATTATGAAACCTTAATAGAAACAGGGGGGCATCCGACCAATAGCCTTGAATGGTCGAAAATGATGATGATTATGGATGTTTAAAGGACCTTTAGTAGTGGTAGCCAATAGCACATATCAGATCAGGAAGCCATTGAATCGAATACCATGTTAGAATATTCAGTAGGTGGCCGTAACCGAAATTACGAATGAACAAAGGTAAAGATACGTGCCCACACTACGCTTTAAATCTTTATTGTAAAAAGAAAATTGCCGCCCCTCATTAAGGCACAGAAAGGATACCAATATCCTACACGAAAACGAAAGCTGTATTAATGTAACCGGAGCTCCGCACGGATTTATTCTTCCTGAAGGAATGGGTCCCGACCTGCAGGTCAGATTGACGATAAAACTGGAGCCCAACGATCTGCTCTGCACCTCATCCACGTTGTGGAGTGCACAGATGAAGTCGTGGTGAGCCCAGAGGGAACGGGAGCCTGCCACGAGCAGACCGGGCTTTCTGGGGCGTCCCAGCCCTCAACGCGGAGAAGCACTCCGGTGACATACACCGGTGAGTCCTGCTGCACGCCCCACCCCCGTAGCAATTCCTGTTGTCCGGACCCGGCGGGGGCACCTAGGCCGCTTTCCACGGCTGGCAGGCCTACTGGACAGACCACTGGGGCTCCTGACACTTGGTCGGCCTGACTCCCTGGGGCGCCTCGGACCTGTACTGGACGGTGGGTCTACGTGGCTCAGCGAGGCAACTGGGCCCTGGAAGCAGCGTGTTGCCGACCTCCACGCCGGGCCCGCCACCCCTGGCCTTGCGCCCTGAGAGACGCTTCGCCTCGGTGGGCTGCTTTTGTCCGTCGCCCTTGTCCCCAAGCACATCCTGCCTGTGCCTTTCACAGACCCGAAGGGGGGAGGCAGAGCATCACACCGGAGGAAGCTGCACAGACCGCCAGTGGACACCCCGCACCGTTGCCTCTTGTGAGTGGCAGAGTGAACACGTAGACACCACGGGCCGCGGATTGGCGCAGTTGGGGCTGCCGATCAGCGGGGGTGGCTCGCGGATCCTGACCCGTGGCCGTAAAGGACAACGCCACGAACGCGGCCGAATATGACATCCACCCGGGGCAGGAAAGACAAGCAAGTTCCGAAGGAGAACTCACTCAAGGATCTCTTCGCCCGGGTGCGGAGCGCGGGGCCGGCGGAGCCCGGCCGAGAGGGAGCGACGGCACAAATGGCCACCACCACGGAGGCGCCAATGACCCGGGCCTTCCTGGAATCACTATTTGCTGCCTTGCGGGACGACCTCCAGACAGTGAAGCGTGATCTCACGGCAGAGATCAAGGACATCCACAAGGATGTGGACGATATAGGGGAAAGAGTGGCGTCTCTGCGACACCCGAGACACCGAACTTGCAGCCATGCAACAGGAGGTCCTGCGAATCCATGAGCAGCAAGTGGATGCCCAATCTCATTTGGAGGACCTCGAGAACCGCTCCCGCCGCCACAACAGTCGTATTAGGGGAGTGAGCACTGACGAGGAGGCAGGCGATATCTTCGGTTATGTTTGAGAACTCTTCAACTTTGTCCTGGGCAATCCTCCAGACTTTGATCTTAAATTGGACAGGGCGCACAGAGTAGGTCCCCCCAGGGCACCGACAGCTCATCCAGCGGACATTCTGGTTTGCGTTCAAGACTACCGCACCAAGGAAGATATCCTCCGTAAAGTCCGCTCGCTGCAACCGATCACTTTCCGTAACCAACCGCTGGCCCTCTATCAAGACCTCGCCGCCATCACTCTTCAAAAACGCCGGACTTTCCGGCCCATCACGGAGGCCCTGCGCCAAAGGCACATCTCCTATTCCTGGGGGCATCCGTTCCGCCTTGTATTTCGACACGAGGGGAAGTTGTTCCAACTACGCTCCCTGTCTGAGGCGAGTAAACTTCTGGGGATCCCTCTTCCAGAGGACGCCGACGATGGAGAGCGCCCGGACCAAGTCTCTAACGATGGCCGCCCGAGGTGGAGGCAGCAGCGTCGCCGGCGCCGCGCCCGAAGACCGGACTCGCAGGAGGCCAAGAAGGAACAGCAGGCTGCTCTAGCGGCGTTGCCGGGAGCCCTGGCCAACACGAACAGCAAGTAACTGACTCTGGCTGCCATGGTGAGGTCTTTCACAGATGTTCGGGGGGGCGGAGGGAGAGGGGGGGAGCTCCAATTGGTCACCATTCGACCCCAAAGACTTCTTTCCTGTTCATCCTGGGATGACGGACTAATGATTGAACTCATGGACTCTTTATTTTTCCCTTTTGGCGCCAGTTGTGCCTTATTTTTTCTCTTTCAATTCTCTTGGGTCTTTATTCTTTTCTTCACTTTACCTATCCCTCTTCGCTGTCCTTTGCTTCTGGGGGGGGCCCGGTCCAGAGGGTGCCACGAGGCCTTTATTCCCACGCTAGCGTTAAGGAGCCCTGGTAGTTCTGCTGCTCCTGCTTGGCGTTAACCTATACCTCGGTGTAAGATGCCACCACCTTCACTTAAGTTTCTCACTTTCAATGTGAGAGGACTTAACAATCCCATCAAACGCAGGGCACTTCTCTCATACCTAGAGAGTATGCGGGCAGACATCTGCCTACTTCAGGAGACCCACCTCCTTTCCAAGGACTGCCACCGGCTTCGGTCCCGCGCTTTCCCGACCCAATTCTTCTCTTCCACATCTTACAAAATGGCTGGGGTAGCTATTCTAGTGTCCAGGGCTTTCCAGGGGAAGGCGGCCCAGAAGGGAGTCGAGATCAAAGGCAGACTTCTCACCTATCACTTTACTATAGGGGGTCATGCTGTGGTTGTGGGTTCGGTTTACGCCCCTAATGAGGGACAGGAACGCTTTCTGCACAATGCTCTTACAGCTGCCACTGCAACTCAGGAGCGCCACATATTACTAGGGGGGGACCTCAACATAGTATTTGACAATGACCTTGACAGGTCGGCACAGCGCACAAGCCAGATGGGCGCTCTTTCCTCCACAGGGCTCACAAGATTGCACGACCTAGACCTCACAGATCTCTGGAGACACCAACACCCTCACTTACGGGCATTCTCATACTATTCCAACGCCCACAAAACCTACGCGAGACTCGATTATTTTCTTGGTACTAAAACTCTCCGCGAGGCCACACTCTCATTCGACATACTACCGACTTCCCTGTCTGATCACAACCCGGTGGAAATCACGCTGGCGCTCCCGCAGATCCAACGACCGGCCAGACATTGGCGCTTTCGTGACGCTCTCTTGCACAGACCAGCCTTGGTCACCCAGATAAAACGCGCAATAGAGGATTACCTCTCGCACAATGACACCCCAGACACCGCTCTCTCCACGCGTTGGGAGGCCCTTAAAGCGGTCATCAGGGGGAGGTCATCGCCATCTCTTCCGCGGATAACGCAGACCGCAAGGCAAAACGGGAGGAGCTGACACAGAAGGTACGGGAATTGGAGCAGATGCACCAGCGAACCCGGAGCCCCCCGTATATGGCGACAGCTCACGGCCGCCCGGAAACAACTGACGGCTTTAGACCGGGATAAGGCAGAATATGCTGCGATGCGGCTACGACACTCCTTCTACACAGGCGGGGATAAATGTGGCCGCCTCCTTGCGCACAAGCCTCATGAGGTCCGCTTACGCAAGGGCATCCAGGAAATCAGAGACGGCACGGGAAATGCATGCTCCGATGACGTGGCTATTGTCGACGCCTTCCGCAAGTTTTATGCTCAACTCTACGATGACCAGCCTTTGGACGAGGTGGACATCGATTCTTACCTAACTGAGGCCCACCTTGACACCGGACCAGGCAGCCCATATTGAAAGAGAGATCAGGCCGGAGGAGGTTATCTCCGCCATCGCCCGCCTGTAACTGGAGAAAATCTCCTGGCCCTGATGGCTACACAGCGGCCTTCTGTAAACAATTCTGCGCGATACTCGCTCCCTTGCTCACCCAGCTTTTTAATTAGTTCGCGGCGTCCGGGGCCATCCCTCCCTCCATGTTGGAAGCGGCGATAGTCGTACTCCCCAAGCCTGGGAAAGACAAGGCAGAATGCGGATCATATCGGCCTATCTCACTCCTGAACATAGACTTGAAGCTTTACACCAGCATTCTGGCAAGCCGGCTCGCCCCCTACATGCAGAGGCTAGTGGACCCTGACCAAGCCGGGTTTATACCGCAACGGCAGACAAGCGACAACACGAAACGGGTCACTCACCTCATTGAAAAAGCCTCCCGCATACCGGGGAAGTACATGCTTCTCACGATCGATGCAGAGAAGGCCTTCGATCGGGTCCATTGGCCATATCTCGAGCAGGTACTGGCCCGCATAGGCTTTGGGGAGAAAATGCGGACCCATATTTTTAATTGCTACCGGTCTCCCACGGCGACCGTAAGAATTAACGGGCACACCTCCGCTCCCTTCCCTATTCATAGGGGAATGAGACAGGGTTGCCCTCTGTCACCCCTACTCTTCGCTCTCTATATGGAGCCCATGGCGCAGAGGGTCAGGGACCACACTCAAATCACGGGCATCCGCTTTGGGGAGGATACCCATACCATCAGCCTGTACGTGGACGATGTGCTTGTCACTCTAGCGAATCCTGAGAGAGCACTGGGCGCTTTTCTGGAGGAACTAGATACCTTCGCCGGAGCCTCTGGGTTTAAGGTCAATCTGACTAAATCTATAGCGATGAACCTCTCACTACTACCCCAGGAGAGGGCTGACTTGCAGGCCCGCTATCCCCTGCGGTGGTCTGATGACACCGTCCCATATCTGGGTATATATCTGGCCCCAACCCTACAGGACATGAGAATAGCTAATTTCTCGCTCCTCCACACTCACATCCGTTCTGAGCTCCGGAAGTGGAGGCATCACCAGATCTCCTGGCTGGGGCGTGTCGCGGCGATAAAGATGACAGTGCTTCCTAAAATCCTCTATCTATTTCAAACACTTCCCCTGCCACCTCCCACTGGCTGGCTCCAGAAGGTACAATCGGACCTCTCCCTTTTCATCTGGCAGGGACGTAAACCACGACTAAAACGAGCAGTCAGCTTTCTCCCACCCCACGAAGGGGGACTCGGGATCCCGGGCCTCGCACTCTATTACAAGGCTACACAGCTTAGATATCTGGTCGAATGGAGCCGGGCCGAATCTGAAAAAAATTGGCTTTTCCAGGACCGAGCCGTCGCAGGCGACTCTCTCATGAAGATTCCCTTTCTCTTGAAAGCCCATCGCCCCCCCAATCTCTATGCTTCGCAGGTGACACGCACAATCCTTACGGTCTGGGACCAGACGAACATACGCCACGACCTCACGACCTTCCCCTCGCCGCTTACGTCGATTTTGGATAACCCCGATTTTAGCCCCGGGACAGCCTCACAATCCTTTCATTCGTGGCGAGAGGCTGGATGTCGCGCATTAGGTCTCTTATTTGCCAAGGGAGACATCATCTCCTTTCCGCAGCTCCGGGCCGACTATGGTCTCCCAGAGACGGAACGCATGCGCTACCTCCAGGTCCGACACTGGGCCATGCACCCCGACAACCGTACACAGGCGGCGAGACTCCTTACGCCATACGAGCGTTGGCTCATAACACGGTCCTCGGACAAGAAACTGATTTCGGATCTCTATAAGATGCTACAATCCAGATACACCCACACTTACCATGCGGGGCGGGCCCATTGGGAACGGGAATTAGGGCGCAACCTCACTCCCGAGGAATGGGAAGGGGCATGCTATAGGGCACGCCACACAGCAACGCACGTAGGTCTCACCGAAACATTCACCAAATTAGTCTAACACTGGTACTACACCCCAGAGAGACTCCACCAAGCCGACGTGACACAGAGTCCTGACTGCTGGAGGGGATGTGGAGGGAGGGGTACATTGGTCCACCTGCTTTGGGATTGTGCACACCTCCGGACCTACTGGACACACATACTGGACAAAGTAGACAAACACCTTGATACAGAGCTCCCTAGACTCCCCGCATATGTCCTCCTAGGGGTGCCCAATCCACTTACCTATCCCTTAAAATCTAGACGAGGGAAACAGATAGCTATAGCTCTAGGCACAGCCGTCCAAAATATACTGATTCACTGGAAGACCCCCCGCACTCCTGCACACACGGGGTGGTACCAACGACTATGGCATGTCTTGGGAATGGAAAAGATCTCTCTTACTCTGGCCGGGAAAGGCTCCTCCTTTTTTTTATTATTTTTTTTTTAATTTTCTTTATTGATTTTCAATAGAACAGTACATTAATAATAAAGGCATCTTAAAATTAGGCACAGTACTCATACAGTGAATTACATTGCAAATCTACTATTGCTGGTTGACAGTGTTAAAAGATTGTACCACAGTTTGTAGTCCTCTTATAACATTTTCGGCTTCAATAACTCACTATAAAATCCCTTATGACAATGCAGTCTCGTTACCAGACACATAACGCACGTTGCTAACCAGGCAATTAGTGTATTACGTCCCATCCGTTATGTCCTGGAGGGGAGCATCATGTTGCAATGGTGATTTGTACAGGGTATGTTACGGAGGGGGATATGTCTCATATGATGCTTAGTTCTTGATTCTGATGGTTAGTCTCATGACTGTAGTGATGCAACTTCAGGGAGTGTACGTCGCAGGCTCGGTATCTGGGATATCGCGTGGATGCGCAATAAGGTAGCTTGTAAGGGGTCCCCAAATGTCCCGAGGCTGGGAAGTGCGCGGAAGTAGCTCTGCATATGTGGAAAATTGCTCTTGGCAGAATACTAAGTCGTTAAGCCAATCCTTGAATTTGGGTGCCCTCCCCCTGCCCGAGCGGCAGGCGACACGGCGTTTGGCCATCAAGAGTGCAATGGCAATATATCGTCGATGTAGTACGGGGAGTAGCTTGGTATAGCCCAGCAGAGCTAACAGCGGGGTGCGCTCGATATTAGGTGTCGTCATTAACACTATGGCATCCTTGACTTGATTCCAGTAGTCATGTACCTCTGGGCAGCTCCAAGCCAAGTGCAGAAAATCTGCCCCTGGAGCTTTGCACCTATCGCATCTATCGGAGTCATTTAGTTTATATTTATGCATCTTAACTGGGGTATAATATAGCCAGTGGAGGAATTTATAATGTGTTATGCGTAATCTGCTGCTGGCCGAAATGCGCTCAGTTTGGGAGCAGCAGTATTCCCAGTGGTCATCCGACAATTCATAGCCCAATTCAGAATTCCAATGCACACGTGAGATGGACGGAGGCTCTTCCCTTTGTGTGTGTACTGTGTGATATATGGTGGAAACTAGATGCCCCGGAGATGTAGCTCTTAACATCAAGTGTAGGGGTGTGAGAATAGGAGTTTCCTGAGGGAACTCCGAGGTAACCGAACGGACGCCCTGCCGAAGTCGTATGCATAAGAAGACGTCTAAGGGAGACGGATGAAGCCCCTGAAATATTTGTTCGGACGTTCGAAATTGTCCATTGTGGTAGAGGTCCCCCCATGTGGCGACTCTAGTCCTTTCCTTAAATTTGTGGAACGCTGTTTCCTGGAGGAGGGGCATTTTGGGGTGGTAAGTAAGTGGGAGCAGTGGCGAGTACAGCATGGGACTTTGCAGCATATTGCATATGCGATGCCAAGCGTTTATTGTACATGTGACTGTGGTTGGACTTTTGTCTCTGGGGCATGATTCGGCGCAAAGCATGCCGTCTATAGGTATAGGGTCAGCCAACCAATGCTCTGCCGCTACCTGTGGCATATACCGCGGTGGATGCACCCAATAGTGGGCGTAATGGGCTTGTGCACTGAAGTCGTAGAGCTCAAAATTGGGGATGCCAAAACCCCCCCTGAGAATACGGCCGGGTGAGTACGTTCCATTGCAATCGCGGCTGCTTGCCCCCCCCCCCACACCAACCGTATCATCTCGGACCGGAGTGTTTTGAAAAAATACCCTCCCGGATGAAATGGGATGTTTAAAAATAGATACAGCAATTGAGGAAGTTCTACCATCTTGATTAAGGATGCTCTTCCCGCCAGTGAGAGTGGCAGAGAGATTCAACGGTTGACATAACCATTGATGCGATCCAGAGCAGTGCCGTAATTAAGGCGCATCATCTCCTCCCTGTCCCTAGCAATGCAAATGCCCAGGTAGCGCAGATCAGAGTCACACCACTCCAGCGGATAGTCTAGGGGGAAGTGAGTCGCTGCCGCCGTCAGGGGGAAGATGTGGGATTTCCCCCAGTTAATCTGAACACCTGACAGTTTCCCGAATACAATAAACTCCCTGAGTACCGGGTTCAAGTTAGTACCGGGTTCAAGTTTTGTTGTGGGTCTCGGATATATAGGGTAATGTCATCCGCGTATAAAGATACAAGGATCTGGCGCAAGTTACAACGGAGTGCCTTATCTTGGTGGCGTTGTCTTAGCTTGGCCGCTAGTGGCTCGACCGCCAGGGCAAAAAGGAGGGGGGATAGCGGACACCCTTGTCGAGTGCCTCTGGTGATTGAGAAGGCCTGGGACAGATGACCGTTTATGAGGACTTTGGCAGAAGGCAATTGATACAAAAGTTGGATCCAGGAGAGAAATAATGATGGGAAGCCCATGCGTCGCATTACCCCGAATATGTAGTCCCATTCGACAGAGTCGAATGCCTTACTGGCATCCAAAAAAAACGCCGCCAGAGGCAGCTCGGGTGCAACATTATTGATTATTGGAAACAGGGTTCGTAAATTATGTGATGTAGCTCTCCCAGGCACAAAACCCGATTGATCAGGAAGGATCAACTTTTCCATCAGGAGACTAAGACGATTAGCTATTAACTTGGCCAGAATTTTGGTGTCGCAGTTAAGGAGGGACAATGGTCTGTAGGAGTCACAATGAAGGGGTGACTTCCCCGGCTTGAGAAGGGAGGTAATGAGCGCCTCCCTCATGGATGGCGGAAGTTTGCCTGATTCCAGCGAGTCCTCATACACCTCACGCAGGATAGGGGCCATTTGATCTATATACGTTTTATAGAACTCTATGGGTATACCGTCCATACCAGCGGCCTTCCCAGATCGTATGTGCATTATGGCCTCTCTTACCTCATCCAACTCGAAGGGAGCGCACAAAAACTCTCTCTGTGAGTCCCCCAGCCATCCCAGTGCCACATCTCCCAAATATTCATCAAGATCTAAATAGTCATTCCTACTGGAGGTGTATAGTTGTGAATAGTGGTTAGTGAAGGCATTAAGTATGTTTGCGGTATCTCGATAGAGTATTTCCCCCGGGCCAGCCAATTCTAAAACATAGTTGGAGAAGCGTGGTTTCCGAATGGTTTCTGCCAATGCTTTGCCCGGCCATTCGCCCTCACCGTAATGGCGAGCTACCCAGTATTTCCCCCTGAATCGTGCCTCGCGAGTAGCAGTATCCATGTAATCTGTAAGCTTCTCACGAAATTTTTGTTGGGTGTCGCTATCGGGTCCCGATGAAGGCTGGGTCTCGAGTGTTTTGAGCTCTGCTTCTAATTTTCGCTAATTATATCTCTAAGCACTCCCGAGCTTTTCGATATGCAGAATCCCCTTAATGTAACTTTGAAAGCCTCCCAAATAGTCTCTACGTTATCCACCGAGTCCTTGTTCCTCTGAAAAAAATCTTGAATTTCCTCCCCCAGCTCAGTCCGAAAGACCGCATCTAGTAAAGCAGAGGGTTGCATTTTCCATGTGTTGCGGGGGGGACCATACCCTGAAGAGGTTATAGTGAGCCATACAGGAGCATGATCAGAGTATGTTCTTGCCAAGTATATAACCTTGGCAATGGCAGGCCCCAAGCCGCGCGACAAGAGCCAGTAATCTAACCGCGCCCAGGATGCAGCTTGCGCAGTGAAGTGTGTGCCTTCTTTTTTATGAGGGTGCATGTGTCGCCAAGCGTCAATTAGTTGGTTGGCCTCTATGATGTCCTGGATGACTGCGCGTGTTTTAGTGTAGTGATGAGTGGCTGGGTTTGATCTATCTACAGCAGGGTTGTATGTTACATTGAAGTCGCCCCCCCAGATTATGTGACTGGAACCTATTTCCGCTATCTTACCCCAGAGTGAGGTGTAGAATTCAGGGGTATCAACATTGGGACCATAGCAGCATGCTAGTGTAACCGAGTCTGATCCCAGCCTATCCCAAGCCAGGCAGTACCTCCCCTGTGTATCCCAAGTGGCGCCTGCTAAGGCAAAAGGGGTACGCTTTTTTATAATTATAGCTGTGCCCCTGGCATAGGAGGAGTAGGAAGAGAATATTCTGTGTTCAGCCCATCTGTGCGCAAAGATTTTGTTGTGCCTGGGGTTAATGTGCGTTTCCTGTAGCATAGCTATATGGATTTGGTGTCTGTCGAGATATGCCAATATTTGGCGCCGTTTTCGTGGGTCTCCCAACCCTCTAACATTCCAGGTAATAATCTGTAATTCCTCATGTGAGGGTGGGTCAGCCATAAGTCCATCTACTTCATGGTACTAGGCCCTGTGGCCCCAAGACATTTGCAGGAACAAGAGTGCAATAGCGTTTTAATTCAACATACTGTGCCAATATTATGTTAAGTGCGGTAAAAAATAACCCCTCCACCCCCGCCCACTGTAGCATCCCAAACATGCCAGTGTCACAGTGCCCTCCCCCCACCCAAACACCCAAAAACAATGAACACATGCTGCTTCTGTTTCGCAGCGAAACTCAGTTGGGGGAATGCCCGTGAGGGGGGTACCCCTAGGTGTATGCACTTGGTCCCTAGCCCTTAATGCTCCGAGGTGGTGGTGTTATCGGTCACGGTAAAGGGCTGAGGGTGCTCGGCATATATGTTCCGACCATGTGTTAGGCGAAAACCCATGAAGGAGGGGAGCAAATAAAGGAAATGCTCAATAAGTCACTTATCTGGTCTGCGGAAGCCATGGTCCAGTGCGCTATAGAGTTCGAGCCGGGCCACGTCACAAAGTCCCCTCGTTTCCGCCAGTTACTGAGTCCTGCGTAAGGTATTTGTTGTGTGCTCAGCTGGGTTCTGCCCTCGTGGGAGGGGATGGTGATCTTGAGGTTGTACCATGCAGTTCCTTGGATGCGTTGGTACGTTTGAGGCGTTTCAAAAATGTGTCCACTTGTTGTGGTTGGGTAAAGAATGACTGCTTCCCCTGGTGCGTGACCCGTAGACGTGCTGGGTACAGGAGCGCATAGTCTATTTGGGCCTGTCTCAGTTTCTGCTTGGCTGGCATGAATTTCCGTCTCTCCTCCTGCACCGTTGTATATAGAGAATGTGACTCCATCAAAGCACAGCTGATGTTTTTCCGGGGCGATTTTAAGTGCAACATCACGGTCTCTATAGTTCAGGAGGCGCGCAATAATGGGGCGCGGCGTGCCACCCGGTGGTGGGCGGGGGCCCAATGAGCGATGTGCTCTCTCAACTATGAATTGCTTTGAGAACGATTCCGCGCCGATAGTTGACACTAGCAATTTCTCAATGTACTCTTCCATTTTCCCGGTATTGGTACTTTCCGGGACCCCAAGAACGCGTACGTTATTACGCCTACTGCGCGCTTCGATGTCTTCATTTTTGGCTGCTATTATTTTCAAAAGTTTGTCCATCTGTGCCACTTTCAGCTGCGTCTGGGAGGTTGTGTCCTCTGTGTCGGAGATTCGACGTTCGGCTTCCGTGAGGCGTTCCTCATGTCTATCCAGCTTATGGACGATAGCGTCCATGCGCGTCGTCATGGCATCCATTTTGTCGGCTATGGCGGCAATGCCTTGTCTGACCTCCTGCAGATCTTCATATCTTCGCCGGGTGTGTTGGTAGATTCCTGCGTGGAACTGTGCATGGCCTCTTCTCCTGCCATGTTTTGCCCCCCCTGTTGTAGTCTGGTGCTTTTTTTATTATCAAAGGTCAGCCTTGGCTGACGTGCGTCTGGTTTCCCCATGAGGGTATTAGTCGTGGCGCTTCGGCTGTTGCACAGCGCGCGATGGCCGCTTGGATCGTAGTATTTATGGTAAAAGGAGGGACCTACCCCTTCCGTTGCTGGTCAGCGCCTGGGAAGTGTTATGCTGGTGCCCCTTGCTTGTCACACCTTAGTAGGCCGCTTTTCTTGTCTGAGTGGCGAGGTCGCACATTTGTGGGAAGGGAGCGATGCGATTTCTAGCCCTCTCGCTCCCGTTTGACGCGATGGAGCTATAGAATCTTCCAAAATGGTGCTGCAGGGTGTGGCGCTACGAGGGCTGCACAGCGCACAGTTCTTCCCCACTGTGGCGATGTGGTAGCGAGTTATATTAGGCTAGTGGAGACTGCCATGTAGGGGCCTGCTTCGTATATGGCCAAGTGGTCCTCACACTGTGCCGAGTCGTGTCAGCGCCAGGATGGTGAGTTAGGCATGCCTGCTGCCCCTCGCCGCACCGCAGCTAATTCCCCTCATGCACTTGATGTAGCGGGTTAGTTGAGGTACAGAACATGTAGTGGTGCCGGCTTCACTGTCAGTGTGTGTGGCAGAGGAGCGCGATCCCTCTATTCCTCTGCTGCCGTTTTTATGCTATGTGGGGCCACAGCACACAGTGGAGTCGCTTGTCTAAGGCGAGGGGTGTCAAGACTTTGTCCCTCCAGGGAGTACTCCCCCACTGAGCGGCAATCAATTGGGGCTAGTGTTATGCTAGTTCCGCACAGTTCCGCTTTATGAATGGGCTGAGCGGTCACTCCGGTGCAACGATCCGGGCCTCAATAGCGCTGGATGGGCGCGTGTCTCCTCAGGTGACTGGCCTTCGGCAGGCTTCGCGGGGCAATATATTAGTGGCCAATTGTGTCAGCAAGTCTATCAGGGGCCATTTCCTTTTAATTGTATATTCGTTTGGGGGCGGCGCCGCCACGACCTCACCTCGCGCCGCCCAGCGGCTCTCTTGCTACCGCTTCGCAGAGTGGCCTGCGCGCCACGTGGGCACGTGGGCACCTCGGTCTCGCGTAGTCCTACCGCCGAGCTGCGGCTCCAGGCAGCGGTGTCAGATGCGGTGGTCTGAGCAGGAGGCGATCACAGCACCAGTCTCACTCACTCCACGCAGCCCAAACTTTCAGCGAGGGTGCCAAATACTTCTTTCTCCTTATGGCATGAAGTTTGTATCGTCAATGCCTAGTCAGGCAGGATTAATTGGCGGATTTATGAGCCGAGC